>VOMN01018251.1:0-15998 GCA_014899125.1 Orchestia grillus
GTGTCCCTGTCCCACTCCATTGGACGACCTGGTGTCTGTCCCACTCCATTGGACCACCTGATGTCTGTCCCACCCCATTATACCACCTGGTGTCCCTGTCCCACTCCATTGGACCACATGGTGTCCCTGTCCCACTCCATTGGACCACCTGGTGTCCCTGTCCCACTCCATTGGACCACCTGGTGTCCCTGTCCTACTCCATTGGACCACCTGGTGTCCCTGTCCCACTCCATTGGACCCTTTGGTTGCGACTGTAGAGTAGTGTGTTGTCCGTTTTGTAGTAATCTCAGCTCTCAGCCCTCACATTATAAAGTGACATAACGTGTCACGAGTAAATGAAGCGTCTTTTCGCGTAAAGCATAATAATTTTTGATACGTTAGCATGTATACATCCAAGATTTGTCAATCTCAAATTTCGGAATGCGATGACCTTGCGATAAACTCTCAGGATGCCACCTGTGCAGTCAACCCGCATGAGTACCGGGTTCAATACCTTTACGTCGGCGGCCTGATTTGTTAGTGAAACCGAAATATGAAGTCGCAGGTAAGAAATCTTGTGCTTCTGCATATCACCAGCATGTCGGGAGCGGGTAAACTGAGGAGCATCTCTTGAAACGAATAAATTACTCCGCGCTGCAAGTGAATCCTGTATTGCTGCGAGGGAAAATGCCAATGAGTATTTATTAATTAATTACTGATTCAAATAGATTTTTCACTCGTGTTCTATCATCACAGGAGTCTAGGCTCAAGAACTACTATTTAACAAAGAAGAGGCAGTCGCTGTTTCATTTGAACAGTTATTGGCCTCAAATTACAGGTGTTTCAAATTTATTCTCAAAGCACAACACGCATTCCACACTAGGTGCCCACAGAGAGAGAGAGAGAGAGAGAGAGAGAGAGAGAGAGAAGTGTCACATCAACTCTCTTAGCAGCCATTAATTCATGACCATAAATTTTTAGAACTCATTCACTATTCTTTAATGAAAGAAAGATTCGACAGAAACAAACTTAATTCTAGACAAAACTTTCATTTCCGTTAATATCTTCCAAGTTTCCATCATCGTGCAACTCCAGGGAAAATTATTCAATTTCTAGGGTGTTTTTAGTGAAAACAAAATACATGATAACTGAAGGTGCAATAAACGACCAACTTTCAAGCGTCGGAATTTTACGAACAGGCTCTACTGAGCGGGACCAAAGTTCTCACCAAAAGCCGTGATTACAACTTCCTCCTGCCCTGGCTGGGACGCGGTCTCCTCCTGTCGACAGGTGCGTGCGCTTCACACCTAAATTAGGAGTCAAAATCCCACAGCAAAATTCTGTTCCGATGTGAAGTGTGTGTCATTTCTGAGACGCCGTCGGATCGGTCATCCGGTGGTGCTGTTTGATCTTACCCTAAGCAAGCCACTACCTAAATAAGTCCCTAAGCAAGTCACAACCCAAGTAAGTCCCAAAGCAAATCAAACTAAGTAAGTTACAACCTAAACAAGTCGACCTAAGTAAGTCACAACCTAAGTAAGTCACAACCTGAGGAAGTCACCACCTAAGTTAGTCACAACCTGAGTAAGTCACCACCTAAGTTAGTCACAACCTAAGCAAGTCAACATAAGTAAGTCACAACCTAAGCAAGTCACAGCCTAAGCAAGGCACAACCTAAGTAAGTCATAACCTAAGCAAATCACAGCCTGAGCAAGTCACAACCTAAGTAAGTCACAACCTAAGTTAGTCACAACCTGAACAAGGTACTACTTAAGAGAGTCGTAATCTAATTAAGGTACAATGCAGATACTATGCAATTTTTGTTGCTACTAAGCACGAGGAAAATACATTAACATGTGAGCTAAAAAATATTTTTTATAATATGAATGAATATACGTTGGGACTACTAAAATTTCTTGACCTTCTCTAAATTCTTCATTAAATTACAATTTTCATGCAGTCTTGTACCCATCTAATCATGAATGTTCGAAGTGCAACAGTATTTTGTAGGTACAATACATACTTCTTCCATGATATATGTGGAACGCGTGTCAAACGAAGGAGTTTGCGTGAAGACTTAGATTAAACTCTCTCTCGTCGAAAATACATTCCAGAAATCAAAAACTGTGCTCTTGTGCAGGATCGAAGTGGGTCCACCGTCGGAAAATGCTTACTCCGGCTTTCCACTTCAAAATTTTAGAAGATTTCATCGATGTTTTCAACCAAAAAGCGCAGATTCTGGCGGATAAGTTGGCAGAGCACGCGACTGGAAAGGAGTTCGATGTATTTGACATGGTCGTACTCTGCACCCTCGACTCAATTCTAGGTAAGTTTTTCGGCTCTTCAGCTGCTTTGAAACATCATGTGACCTCGGTAGTAGTAGAAGTAGTAGTAGTAGTAGTAGAAGAAGTAGAAGAAGTAGTAATAGTAGTAGAAGTAGTAGTAGTAGTAGTAGAAAAAGTAGTAATAGTAGTAATAGAAGTAGTAGTAATAGTAGTAGTAGCAGTAGTAGTAGTAGTAGAAAGGATAGCAGCGCTCTAGTCTCTCTAGCTATCTTGTACTGAAAGAGAAGGGACCATTTAGTATGGATTTAGGAAAACGAGGAAAGCGCAAGGGATTCCCACACACGATTCCCCCTGCGCATAGAAACAGTAAGTTAAGAAGGAAGCGAAAAAAAAGATAATGAATAATCAGCAAAGAAAGTATGAAAATGGAAAACAGTAAAGCGAGTATAGAAGATAGAAGTCCCGTTGGCCTCGTTAGAGCTGAGGTAACCTAACAGTGCCCCCCTGGGAAAGCGAGTGCCCGTTGCATAGGACAGACAAACCTAATAACTCTCATCCTATTACCTAGCTTTGACCTACCCTACGCCCCCGCGTAACACATCAAGCAAGTCAATCGAGCCTTCTTTGTTGTGGTTTCTGCATGATGCAATCCTTGACAGAGGCGTTGAAAGTCTCATTTCCTTTTTATGTTATGTAAATATATTAGATAACAGTCTACCGAACCACCTTACCGTGGTGTAAATGGTTGTCACATACGTAGGGCGTACACCTAATTTGGCCTCCTGTATACTTATATGGTTGTTTCCACATTAAGACAAATTGGTCAATATGACCCATCCGGCCAAATGACTAAAATAAAATTTATAAATTGTTTTATCTTCATACATGTAACTGACGTTTTATACCTGAACAAGTGAATTAGAGTGGGGACAAAATATTTCAAGCCATTTAGGATCAACTAAATAGAAGTTCATAATAATGATCGAAAATTTTGAAATGGATCCTTTTGAGCCATCCCCCATCTGTCTTTTTAGTGTTAAGAAAGTTTTCCCAACTCGGTGGTGCAGTTGCCTTCCATAACGCAGCTCGTAGGGGAGGTGGGGCTTGGGGAGTGACCGAGGCGCAACAAATCAACGGGTCCACTTTTTGAAGCAATCATCCTGAGATGAATTATTCTTATTACAAATAACGTTTTCAAATTTAGCCTCCTCGTGTCAGGAGACGTGAAAACGCAAGTACCCATGTAAGGAAAATGGATGTGCATCGAAGTGCGTGTTTCTAGAACGATAGGAAATTTAGAATTCAGACTTGAAGGCTCCACGAAATCGCAAACGACGTAAGTGACACTTGTCCGTCTGTGGTATTTGTGGTAAATTACGAGTATTTTACTTTTAAATCTTGAATTTTCTTTAACTTTTTCCAGACACGACGATGGGTTTGAACATGGACGTACAGCGCCACGCGGAGTCGCCCTACGTAGCTGCCGTCAAAAGGTAACCCAAAAACTTCTTTTCGAATGTCCTGTCTAACTTTTCATCAGAGGATCTATAATTATCGACAATTTTCTCTACTCAGCTATTTTGACCAGTTACTTTATACATTTATCGATGTGGCGGCGATGAAGTTAGACTGGATATCCTATTCCTCTATGGCCTGTGTCGCCATTAACGTGTGCGTCTTTTCAATAATATAATCAATACGCATCTAATCTCGCTCCTTGAGAACAAGCTAACCATAACGAATATAGATGTATGTGTTTCCATCGCATACATATTTTATTTTTGCTCTAAGAGAACTGTATTTTAGCTTAGATGATTAATTATGTCATTGTATGAAAAAATGCGTCATTACTCTGAATCTAAAAACAAATTATTTCGATAGGTTTGAAAATCTGTATAAACAAAGTTCCATTTAATACTACAATCTTCTTCATTTCACTGAAAATGGTTCCAATAATACTACGTGCAGGATTACAGCCCTCGTTCAAGACCGACAAAAGAAGGTATGGCTCATCCCAGACGTTCTCTACCGGCTTACAAATGAAAGCAAAGAACACGACAAATGTTTGAAGATCCTGCACGAAACTTCGTTGAGAACAATCAAAGAACGGCGTCGACTGTATCGACATTCTGCAGCTGGGGACCCCCCTAAAATTGCAGGTGAAACCAGTTCTTCGATGAAACTTCACAAGTATCTAAAACTACTGATAGATTTTAATATTCTCCTGCATATTTAAAATCTAGTTGAAACTTAATAATATGAGAAACTTTACAGCAATTCGCTATCGGTGAACCGAATGTTCGTCGTAGAGATGTGATGAACACTTCTGCACGAATGCGACTGCGTAGGTTTTCTTCAGCTGTAGGTGCTGTCCACAGTAATGTGGTAATTCATTTACAGTCGTCCAAGTAAGTTATTTCCAATCCTGAAATCGTCTGCTGAGTGACCCGTGCTAACAAAGGTACTCTGGGCGCAGTTCCAAAGAAAAAAAAACTCTGCGATGACCCTTCAAGGATTCAACGTTAAAACTGCAAGGCTAGAGCACTCCGTAAATAACTCCACTTAAAAATATATACTTTAAATTACCTACCATCTCTATATCTATAAAGTAATAAAATAGACGACTCAAATAGAGATTTAAGGGAATGAACAACATTTTCAAATTTGAACACGATTCACTGAAATCGGTCAAGGCTTGTTGACGCACTAGTTAGTCAGGGTTGTGGGGTAAGGATTCCGTAACAAACTTCTGCAACAAAAATATTACTCGAATATCCATATTTGGAAAACAGCATTCGTATGAATGAGGAAAGATAGTCACAGAATGTCAATTAATGCAAAATAATGGTCCTACAAAACTAGGGGCTAAAAACCGCCTGCCCTTCTTGGACCTGCTGCTGAAGTACTCGGCGGAGGGGGAGAACCTGACGGATGAAGACATCCGAGAGGAGGTGGACACATTCATGTTCGAAGGGCACGACACCACCGCGACGGCCATCAGCATGACCCTCTACCTCCTGGGCAGACATCCCGAAATCCAGGTCTGTGTTTTGTGGGGGGATGGGTGACCAGCAGCAACACAGCGCTTGTTACTGCATGGTCATGGCTGTACAAGTACATGTAGCCTTGCACTTGAATCTCATAAGTATCAAAAGTTACACAAATTAATTATCTTGTATCATCTGATGAAAGCCTATGTTCGACAAGTTGGTAGAAGTCGTTAGGCTTTCAATAATCCAAATCTCCTCCTATCTGAAAACTTAATCCCGTGTGATCAACATTTCGATCGCATCATTTGAACCCTCGATATGAGAACGCCCTATGAACTTGTGCGATGCAGGCCCGCGTTCACGAGGAGCTGGACTCGGTCCTGGGGGCAGGCGTGGACGCCCTCACCAGCGAACACCTCAAGCAGCTCAAGTACCTCGAGCGCTGCGTCAAGGAGGCGCTCCGACTCTACCCCTCCGTGCCTCTCATCGGCCGCGTCAGCGAGACTGACAACGTTATAGGTGATGTGAAACTGAGAAGTAGGCGTGTATTTTTACGAGTGAAGATTTTGGTGTTGAGAAAGGTGTATACCTCAGAAATTTTGACAGGAGCAAAGCTTATTGGCATTCGTGTACAGTTTCACGGATCAAGATGTTGAAAAACTAAGCCAATATTTGGTGAAAACTGAGAATAAATGTTTCGTCTGAGACCTAAAGAGAGGTATTTTGAAAGGTAAGCGAAGATGTTTTTCGCGATGTTACTCGTAGAAAATAGACCTACGCCTAAAATGCTTGTCTTCGAAAGTGAGAACATGAATAGTCATACATGTATTTTAAGTTTGAAAATTAAAAACAAGGGGATATAAACAATTTGTTCATTTATGATCATTTCAGATTAGAAACATGACAGTTTTGTCGTAAATAATTTGAATTTTCATATACCGGAGAATTTTTTACGTTCTCTGACGTTCTCCATCAGGGCAAAAATGGAAATCGTTCCTTATTTAACTTTGAAGTACTTATGATAAATATAATAGCCTTGATCTGTAACTCAAATGTGGGAAGAAGTTGATTTTAAGAGTGATGATAAAAATTGAAGACTTAGGATATTTTCATCGTACAATTCATTATATCCAAATCTATTCGACAATGAGACGTGGCAGAAAATTATTGGGCACTATCAAACCTTAAAATTACAGGCCTATGTGTTTTATTCTCATATTTCTTCCGAGGAATAAAAATAAATATATCAGCCGTTTTTGTGGCAAGAAACTTTTAATATTTTTCTAAGACAATTACCGGACGATTTGCTCTCTAGTTTCTTATTGAAGTGTTTAATTACAAGTTCTGACGGAAGTAGGTAGAGAATCCCAGCTGTGTATACATAGTTTGACGGGCGAATGTGAAATATACGGATATTTGCTGCTAGCGATGGACTGTTTAGTTCTAGCACTTTAGTATACATTTCTAGTTGCATATTAAGCAATATTGTACACTGTTATAACCTATTTCTACCCTCTACTAATTTTTGGGTTTTTTTAGCCAGTTTACTGAGGTGATTGTACAAGAAAGCCTTCCGGTACAGCGTCATTGTAGACCATGGAAGTGTTGAGGTACAGCGTCATTGTAGACCATGGAAGTGTTGAGGTACAGCGTCATTGTAGAACGTCATAGTACAGCGAGGATTTTAATGGATGATTTCAACGCTTCGAGACAATACTCGTCGACGAAACTCTTACAAAGTCTATTAAATTTCGATAGTTTTAATTATGAACGGTTTTTGTTTCAGTTGTTATGAAAAAGAAAGAAAATTCGTAAATTTACTCTCAGACCTACTCATCGGAAGTTTTCTTTAAAAATTCGCAATAAATATTTCTCAGCTGTCTAAAGATCTAAGAAAGACATTCGATGTTACCAGGTGGCAAAGTAGTTCCTGCTTGGACGAACATCATAGTCTTCATTTACCTGCTGCATCGGGACCCGGAACAGTTCCCGGATCCGGAGCGCTTTGACCCGGACCGCTTCTTGCCGGAGGAGGTGGCAAAGAGACACCCTTACGCCTACGTGCCCTTCAGCGCGGGCCCCCGAAACTGTATCGGTGAGATGGCGAAAAAATGATAGAAACTACATCGGGGAAATGGGGGAGTTATAATAGAAATTGCATTGGGGACGTGGCGGAGAAATGATAGAAATTGTATTGGTGAGATGGTAAAGAAATGATAGGAACTACCTACATCAGGGAGATGGCGGAGATATGATAGAAGATAAAACTGCATCGCTGAGATAGCGATCAGGGAGAGAATGATTGCTACACTTAATATTTTATATTCGTTGCTGTTGGTTACATCAGGATCGTACTTTTTATGTTCATTACCAGCTATTACATATCTGAGGCAGTTTATTACCACTCATACATCTTGCGCACAAAACCGGGTCTCGATTTTGTGTATAAGCGCTGACGTATTTAGGCATTCAAGTGTGCTAGCATTAAACATACAAACATGAATATATTGTGCATGATAAATAAAGAACAACATTAACTTGAAAAAACTTTTGAAGACAATGGGTGCCAAATAACCATACTTTTTGGGGTCAAAAAATGAGCTGCACAGATTGAGAAGATGTTCTATATTGATGAAATATATACGTAGATGCATTGCATCACACTTTAATATCGTAGCGCTGGTTTTCAAGAATGTTCAGGAGCAAATTCTCAGATGCACTGCAGGTTCCAAGGCAAAGGAAGTGCGTATTCATGTCTCCCATATGTCCAACATCTAATTAGATCGAAATTACAGCGAAATGGTTCGTTTTCAGGTCAGAAGTTTGCACTGATGGAGGAGAAGGTGGTGTTGGCCACCGTCCTGCGGCGCTACCGCCTGCGTAGCCTGGACGACCCCCAGCGGATGGGGGTCATGGGGGAGCTCATCATCAGACCCAAACGGGGCGTCAACGTCCAAATGTGGCCCAGGAATTAGCTCCCTTATGCGTATATGACGATGTAATGAGCAACCTTTACTCGCGTACGTCCCGAATAATACCTGCAAAACAATTTTGACGGATTGTTACCGTTACTTCCTTAACAGAGATATTCATTGTGGAAATCTTCCTCCCCAGGCGTTGTTTTCCTCTCTTAGCTAATTCTTAGACGTTTTCACGTCGTGTGTTGATGGGATTAAAACTCCATGAATCAAACGTTTCTCTTGTCACGTTTCCAAAGAGATAAAATTACTGAAAAATATATCTTGAGCAGCAGCAAATACTCGATGTTCATGTCCACCAGGATTAAAGTTACTGGTATGAAATACGTCTGCTTGGTAATAGTCGAATGTAAATTTACGTTGAACACCTAATGAACAGTTTGTCCTGCTCCATGCAATAAGCCTTATTTTCTCCCTATTTGGCAGTTACTGAGAGAGTAAACGTTAGTTTTGAAATTCGTGAAAGTTCTGCTCCAACATTGAATATCTGAAAATACATGGCATACTGGTTAGCGTGATGGCCTCGCAGCCGGGATGTTCAGGGCTCGAATCCCGGCTCAGGCAAGGTATTTCACATAACCAGGGAGTACTTACCTTGGAAAAGTACTTTACACATTTAAAGTACTTTTAAAGTACTTTAAATGTGTGGTTTAAAGTACCTACCTTAAACCACACATTTCTCACATCCCTCACCACCCCAGTAGTTGTAAGGCATTGTAAGCCCAACGGTAAAACGTATTGGAATTGATTAAGGTACTGTTCGTTGTTTCTATAAAAAGTTGTGTTTGGGGTTTTCCGACCTGTTGGAAAACACGAACACACCGAAATCTACCCCTGCGCAAGATGTGTTTGTGTTTGCGAAGAGTTTAAAACACGAAATTCGTTCTAAACATTGATAGTGTGGACAACCCTCTGACACGTGAACTGCTTCATCAGCGTGCGATGAGCCATGCTGATGCAGCGCGCCCTCCCAGCGGCCCAGGTATCCCAGCTTCTTTTAGCCAACTTTGAGTCATGGTGTAAGATTGTACCGACTATAGAAGCGTGTCCCATGGCGTTTGATTAATGGGTCTTAACGGTTTTAGTGACAATAGGACGTTATTTATTTAAGCTTGGCATTTCTGAAGTTATCAGCTTTTTTATGTAATTGTTGATGGTAGCGCAGGTGAGTACAGGAACCCATAGGAAGAAAAGGCATGTGTTCAATATTGCAAGCTTAGCACAAAGAGCAACTCGTTTGATATCTGAAAGATTTTATCTGATCAACTGTCACTTTGTTTTTATTATCCTCTGGACGTGCGACATGATTCACTCGGACTTACATGACTTAGTTAAGTCAACCGCTTGGAGCTGCGTACAAACGCTACGAACTCAGACATCAGGTGGGTAACCCGCTCAAACACACTTGTCAGCTATCTCGTAACCCTTCTTCTCCCGAGTGTTTCATGCAGTCTCCGAATCCAACTGGTCTGGTCCTTGCTGCTCAAGCCCTCGTTTTTTGCCCCGTTACTGTACAGAGCTACGATTAACCGTAGGATACAATCCGAACGCCCCTTTCCCTATTAAACTGCAATCTGGAAACTATCCACACCAGCCGTGAAACGTGATGCAATTTGGATTGAGAAGTTCAGAGGTGTTCCATTAAGACAGCTGATGTGGTTGCCGACAAAGAGCAGCTCAATATATCGTTCGGAAGAATTGGTTTCTCTATCTCTTAAATCAAGTTAGTCGTACACAAAATCGTAGACGGTATGCTTTACCGCGCACCCAAAGTGAACGATATCGAATTTTGAGATGCAAAAGAAAAACGATACAAAATTGGAAAAATACGTCTTCACCCAGTACGGGGGAGTCCAAAAATATCTACGGAAAATGCATGTAATGCTCCAACAAACAAGTCAGACGACTTCCATGGTTGGCTTCACTTTGTTAGGCGTAATGGTTTCCAAACAGACGATATAAGCGTACCTTTGGGATACAACCGCTTACGAAGTATTTATTTCAAAGTCACTGTGCGTGAATGATTTATAAGGTATGAGAGTGGGCGTATGGGGACTAAAATGTGGCGAAACGAATTGGCTCCAGCTACACAAGTTACAACTAAATAATTTGTTGTATTTAAGTGCGATTGCCGGTGTGTTCATTCCAAGAACTGAACCAGAATGCAACGTAGAGTTTTCACATTGCATGACGTTACGTCGGGGCTTTGTCCGTGTCACAGGGCGGAAAAAATGCGCTCAATTGAGAGAATGAGACGCAATTCAACATGTTTTCACGTCACAAGACAGCTGTTCGATTTCTGTTATCTACAAGGTACAGCTCACAGTGCAGCTCATTGAGCAGCCACGTCTTTCTCAGCGCTCAAAATGCTATCATATACTTGCCTTCAGAGATAATGGAAGGCCTAATCTGTTTCATCGTGAGATTCTTGCAATTAGCGGTACACTACAGGTGCATAAAATCCATGTGGGTGTTGGTGAAGACACACTGACCTTACATGGCGAGAGGTAATGTGCCTGCTTCGTGTTCAGGAGATTACGGGATCGATCCCGGAGAGAGTGCTTTCTTGGGGAAAGAAAATGAAAACCTAATAATCCTAAATGGTGGCACGCAAGGGTGGCCCGAGCCGGATTACTCAAACTTCATCTTCAAAACTTCAAATAATGTAAAAACAATAATGACCTTCCATCAAGATACAATTGTAATAACGGATTAATTTTTTGGAAAAACTTTCCTTTCCGATTGATTCTTGTTTTGGACACATCTACGCAAATTTGACGTTCCCTGGTTCATAGATGATGGTGCTGAGCTATGGTTCTCACGTACTGTGTGTGGCAAAAGAAGCACTGCAATAGCTTAATCGTTCGTTGAATGTTTGGTAAATATCACGTAATTTGTTTTCAGATTTTATAAGACCCGTTATTCACGTCTTTATTTCATACTTTGTTTTATTGTACTTTAATGTGATACTTGTTCGAGTGACAGCAAGTAAATATATTTTGATCAATCATAGTGTGGTGACACAACTTTCAGCACTCCCGTTTTGTGGAATTTACTTAGTAGATCGTTAGTGTATTGAGTTCATGTATCATTTAATTTCGTTATGAAAATTGTTGACAACTTTTTTAAAGTTGAAACAATTTTTAAAATTCTGATTCCTCAAATACCATTAATGTACTGTCTTTTCATTGCAACACAAAAGAAAACATTGAAATTCAGTGCAAACCTAAATGTCTTCATGTTTTAATTTTAAGGCTGTAATTTTACTAACTGAAAAATCAAAAGGTATATACTTTGTATGTGACCGAGTTTGGAATAATTATTTTTCTTTCTTTCTTTTTTCTTTCTTTCGTTTAGCATCGATGCGTTCAAAGATCAATAAAATGAACATATCTGAACTTCCAGAATATTTGGTGTTTTATAGCAGGATTGCCGTTGAGTGTTAGAGTAGTAGGGATGCCTTAACGTTGTTATCGTATGTTAGAGTTGAGATGCATTAACGTTTTTATTGTATATTAGAGTTGTGGTGTGGTGAAGTTGTATTGGTATTTTAGAGTTGTGATGTGGTGAAGAGCGTTAGAGTTGATGCAATGAGTTTTAACGTTGTGATGTTTAACGCTGTGCGACCACTGACTGACCACTGTTAGTGACGGCTTCGGACGCCCCGATGCCCTTGTTGCTGTCGCTGGCTTACCCCTGCGTCATTAATTGTGATTGATTTTTCCATCGGTAATGCGTGAGTTTGTTGTTCCTCACGGCCATGTGTTTTTATGCTTAGTTTATGTCATCGACTTCCCTCAGAGAAGAGAAACCAAAATGCATTTTCTCGCGTTATGCGCGGTGGCCCTGCTGGTGTCCTGGGTGGTGTTCAAGTTCATCAAATGGCGAGAAAGGGTAAGTCGGCCGTGCTCCGTCTTGGAAGGCATTTTCACACCAGCTAGACCCGTGGTATATAATGCTGTACAACGGCTTTTTATTTTCATACCAGCTAGACATGTGGTATATAATGTTGTGCAAGGGCTCTTTATTATCATACCAGCTAGACCCTTGGTATATAATACTGTGCAACGGTTCTTGAAGGTTCTAGCAGTGTCGCTTCTTTCATAGAACCCTCTTTTAAACACGCTCAAAGCATTTATTGTGAAGGTTTTTGATTTGATGATAAAAATTGTTCTGATGGAGAATACGGATGTATTTCGGATGCAGACGCTCACTCGAATTTATTGTGGAGTTTTTGTGGTGCAAATTTGTTCCTACCAAATTATTTACAAGCGTCACACACGGAGGAAAGAAGGACAGATGGTACAGACGTATTAGAATATGGAGATTCTAATAAACATTTATAGAAAATCTTGACGTATGCCGTGCCCAAATAACTTTTCAAGCTTGTGTTACGGAAGAGAAGATGGTAGGAATCACTCATGCTCTTCCTAGTACAACGTATGTGGGCACTGGAAAGGACACTACACAGTATGTACAGATCACAGTATGTGCAGTACACATCATGTACAGCACACAGTATGTGCAGTACACATCATGTACAGCACACAGTATGTGCCGTACACATCATGTACAGCACACAGTATGTACAGTACACATCATGTATAGCACACAGTATGTACAGTACACATCATGTACAACACACAGTATGTACAGCACACAGTATGCATAATACACAGTATACACAGCACAGTGTGTACCTCTCATTGCTGCTGTGCACAATGTGCATCAAAGTACGTCGGTTGCACCGACCGTTCGTTACGACAGAGGGTCGCAGAACATCGGGGAGTTGGTCATCACGCGGATGTTCCAGTAGCTCACATCGCCATGCTGTTATCCACATCGTCATGCTGTTATCCACATCGCCATGCTGTTATCCGCACCTACCCTTATAGTGTGACGCCAAAATCATCAGCGATATTAGGCCGTATCAGGGCATGGGTGTGGATTTACTGACCTACGAATAACGAAGTTTTTCATGTTTTAAAAAGTCAGCCGGCACTCGATGACACATTTAGTTCTCTTTTTCTGATTATCCGTTAGAACTTCGTTCAATTAAGGTACTTTTAGTTTATGTATTTTAATTTGTGTGATTTCTTTATTTCAGCTGATCATAGGATTTATATCGAAACATTTACAATCCTGCTTTCACTTTTATCCTTCGTCTTTGGTTACCTAATGAATTTACATCCCGCCAAATAAAAGATAAATTCAATATTTCTTGAAATATTGAATACCCAGGTTACATATTTAACGATGATTTGGAGAATACCTTCTGAGAAAATTATTAGGATGATTTTTTTTGGAGGAGGGGGGGATGATTCTAATGAGGATAATGCGCTATTTTCTCAGAAGTTTCCCAATCCGTCCTGAAATATTGAGTACGCTCACTACGCCGTACTATGCACGTGTATCTATGCACGTGTAACTATGCACGTGTATCTATGCATGAGTGACTATGCACGTGTAACTATGCACGTGTAACTATGCACGTGTATCTATGCATGTGTGACTATGCACGTGTAACTATGTACGTGTATCTATGCATGAGTGACTATGCACGTGTAACTATGTACGTGTATCTATGCATGTGTGACTATGCACGTGTAACTATGCACGTGTAAATATGCACGTGTAACTATGCACGTGTAACTATGCACGTGTAACTATGCACGTGTAACTATGCATGTGTAACTATGCACGTGTAACTATGCATGTGTGACTATGCACGTGTAACTATGCACGTGTAACTCTGCGCGTGTAACTATGCGCGTGTATCCTCCGTACGTTGCAGGTCAACACCCTCGAGCGAATAGGAGGACCGCACGCTCTCCCCCTGCTGGGGAACTCCCTGCAGTTCCTGGTGCCCCCTGAGAGTGAGATGTGTTGCTGAAGTCACGTTGTCCTGAAATTATTTAAACAATTTAAGGAATTTATTACCGCAAGTGTTACATAAGTTAAAATATTACTGACCGGGATAGCTTAATTTATTTATTTCGATGCGATGAACAGTTTTGCGTATAACCAATTGTGGTCCTAAATAAGTTGTAGGATTCTTAAAGGCATCCCACAGGAACGTATTCTAAGCGTCCACATGCAGTAAAATAATCTAACGCATTTGTCCTTAACGTCAAAGCTGACCAAGTAAGAAATTTCTTGAAGGGAAAAGATGTGATTTAAAACACGGAATTTAATGATGTCTAATAGATAAAAACTTTGCATTCTATAAAATAACCGTGAATTAATTTCTGACATACAACATGTGTGGGTGTTCCAGTACTCCATTGGAATGTGAGACTTCACAAAATTGACCAGGTATCGTCTTCAATATCTGGGTGAGAAATCGGATTCGATTTTCATTTGAACACTTGGGAGCGAACTTTTTTCACGAATCGCAGAAGGCAATGAGTTCGAAGCTATAAAACCGTTGTAGTGAAAACTAAATTGAGATCATGAGAGACATGAACAAAAACGTTGTGTAGATTTTATATTCTTTAGGTGCTGCAATATATTAAATATATAAAACTGTTCTTTTGTCTTTGAGACAGTCCTAGTCGTAAGACTATGATTTTTCTTCATTTTTTCGCTTGAATGTCCTTCGAAAATCTCCAAAAAATCTTAGAGAAAATTGTGAACAGCGCGCTGCATGTTAATATCAAGTTAGCTCTTCACAAACTATTGTGTACTGTTTTAACACGTTTTAAAAACTCCAAAAATGCTGTATTTATATTGACATGTACCAAACCACGCATAGCCTTTGAAGTAGAGATTCACACCAAAAAAGTACAGCCTTCATTTGATTATTTACACGCCGCCTTTCATCATTACCTTCCCAGCGCTTGTACGTCTGCAGCTCGCACTCTACATACATCATGCTTGACAGTGCACGTTTGCAGCTCGCACTCTTCATACATCCCACTTGAGAGTGCACGTCTGCAGCTCGCACTCTTCATAAATCACGCTTGAGAGAACCAACACCTCACTGAAATTGAAGTTTTTCGCTCGTTTCCCCCCCAGAAATGATGGACAATATAATTGAGAAGTGCAACACCGGCTCCTCCATGACCAGATTCTGGATGACGACCTTCGCGAGCTACGTGACGCTGCACAAGGCGTCCAGCACAGAGGTCAGGGCCTAATTTCTCCTGTGAATCATTCTCCTGTTTCAAAAATAAGAAAAAGAAAGTCTATTTATACCGAGAGTTGAGATGCGGTATAACACTAGGTTTTAAATGGCTTACAGTTACTGACTTCTCAGTGATGTGAAGAATGCTAATTTTCCGTTCCAAATGGAAACACTCTGTGGCACATGAAAATCAGCCACTGTGTGCGCCCGGGATCGAACCAGGGGCCTCTACAACAGAAGGCAAGCACGCTGCACACTGCGCTGCCGAGCCCTGAGAGGATTTGAAATATCCATGTAATGATGGTTTTGTTAAAGTACAGTCACCCAATTGCTCTGGATGTGATCTTTTAATAGTGTATTGTACATATATTAAGATATTTTTCAGCTTCTTAAAAATTCAGATTTTTGTACCATACTATATCGAACCACCTGGTGTCCCTGTCCCACTCCATTGGACCTCCTGGTGTCTGTCCCACTCCATTGGACCACCTGGTGTCTGTCCCACTCCATTGGACCACCTGGTGCCCGTGTCCCACTCCATTGGACCACCTGGTGCCCTTGTCTCACTCCATTGGACCACCTGGTGTCTGTCCCACTCCATTGGACCACCTGGTGTTTCTGTCCCACTCCATTGGACCAC
>VOMN01018266.1:0-13315 GCA_014899125.1 Orchestia grillus
CACGTATTGTTCCATCGCGAAGTTTTCCATAAAAGAGAGGAGGGTTGAAAGACTACAACCTTCAAATTACGCGTGGAAGTCGCATTGAAACTTCGGATTGTGATTCTTAATTCGTTCCTGAGCACGAAAAGTGAAGTATTAACCCAAAAAATTGTGTGATGTTGGCGCATACCTCTTTATATAATAATTACAAAGCAAAGATGGCCTATTATAACCTAGGTTCTTTCATACATACGATAACTGCAAAATAATAAATTCAGCCTATTCCGAATTCTACATAGTGAAAAAAACAACAAATAAAAATCGGTCATTCCGAAATTATTCATGCAAGGTTTGGGTCACATCGGTTTCTAAATCATCAAGACTACATCCTTAAAAATAGGTGTGGATGTTACGTTGAGATTCGAGCTGTGATTCTTATTTCACTAATCTATCGCAAGGGCGAAGTGGTGATCAGCACGTTAGATTAAGTATTAACCAAAACCATCGTATGGTTCTTTGTACATTTTTGATAAAATTCAGGGAATTACAATTGACAGATAGGCTGTGAAATGAGAAAAATAGTTGAACCTATAAAGAATTATACAGAATGAAGTATCGATAATTTGGACTTGAGTGGTGGTATAATGAAATTCCAACAAAATTGCGAAAACGATAAACCGAGAACATTCAGTTCAACATAAGACTCTAGGTATCTACATAAAATGAAACAGTGATGTTTCGAAGTAAAGTTCCGGTACATTAAACAGCAATACTTTTACATATCTTGATCCCTGTGAAGCATTATGAAACATTTCTACAGTATAGCATTGATACTATTTCGGCATATGACAGAAAAAAATTGAAACGTAAATGGTCGTGCCCGAGAGCGTAGAGTCTACATATCGGTATGAAGATTCCAAGAGTTAAAAAATGAGAAAATGGTTTAGTAAGATGAAGAAAACCAAAGGAAATTCTAGGAACAGGCGAATAATGACCGTGAGATCGGTCGCTCATCATATCATGATTTGTTTTAATCGAAGAGTCAACAAACCGGCATTTCGCGTTTAAACCTATCTCTCAAATTGTCCAGAAGTAGTTTTCAATTGTTGAATAATTGCTTTGATGAAATTTGTTACTGATAAATGATTATGAGGGCTCGAATAAAAACAAAAACAAAAGGGTCGAGGAGTACAAATTGGCTTTCCACTCCTCACGAACTAGGAATACACTTGCCCGAAACCAAATCATTAGCTACAAAAACACGAACAAAATAAATAAAAATCAATTCCGTCTGAGGTGCTCAACCCAAGAAGACCCGAGCAAAATCAAGAGATTTGACAAACAAATAATCCCACTATGCATGGTGCCCCAGAAGTAACTGAACCTTGTGTTGATGAGTAAATAGGATACCAAATTGTAAGGCATCCTATTAATATGTGGTATCCAAATTAAAATGGTCAGTTACTTCGGGGACACCCTGTATTAGGATAATCCAGCGTTGCTTGCTCCGTTGGTTGGTCCTTCCGTCCGTCTTTTTATCAAGCTCTCAAGGATTTAGATAGAATAAAATTCTAGGGTTCGTATTCCTATACTAATAGCGAGACTTACCTAAAGCAGTCCGTATCACAAGATATTAAAAAAACATTGTTTTTTATCAGAGTAACGGTTAATAAGAGGGCATCTTAAGAATTTAATATAATTTGTCCCGCCATTTTTGGCGGGGTGCGTCCACTAGTTAATAAGAATAACTTAAGAATTGAAATGAACGTGTGTCCAATTTATACCACTGAATATTAAAATTTCCTACACCCACTGCCCACAAGCTCAACTCTTCCATTTATGCTACGGAGAGTTGTACTGTCTGACAATAGAAAACTGGTTGTTTTTGTTTAATCTATTTACTTATTTATAGTGGCAGAACTTTTCACAGTGAACATCACGCAATGACAATGAAAAATTTCTTTTTTACATCACACAAGCATAATCACATCCATGGATAGCTTCTGCACACAAAGATAACTGAAAATTTTACTGAAGCGCTTGATGAGATGGGAGCCGACCTTGTTTCTAGCGAATGCAGGACTGAGGTGCGCGAGACCCAGCCCTGCCAGCACCATGTCCAGATCAGAGCAGTGCTGGGGAGCGGCACGCGAGAGCCCCGAGGAGAAGGGCAAGCTGTGCGCCAACTCCGGTGCGCTGATCGGAGTGCCCAGCGCCGCCGCCTCTACTATCTCTGCCAGCTGCCAACACACAATTCGCACATTAAAGCTTCGAAAAATTCCGGTAAAATTTATGAAATCATCCTAACCAAATACCCTTTAGAATAAACCCTCGAATTTTTAGAACACATGGGCCATTTTATTCTGAATATCAGGAACTACCCAAGAGTATATTCTTAGACGCATTTTCCCTTATATTTTAATTTGTCCTCCGACGCTATTCCGAGTAATTACTTTCTCTTCAACTTGTAGGCACCCAAGCAGACAATCGTTGCATACTTTAAAGGAACCAGGTAAGTTTCTTTAAAAAAAAAGTAGCAGTAGTAGTAAGTATGGTAGCGAGTTAGTAACTCAAGACTATCTCGCACCGAAAGAGAAGGGACCATTTAGTATGAACTTTAAAGAAGAATCTATGCATAAGGTATGTTCCCACACAATATCCATTCCGCATAGAAACAGCAAACTAAGAAGGAAGATGAAGAAAAGATAACGAATCATCAGCGGATACGGCATAAAAATGGAACAACCAAAGTGGACTCAAAAGACAGAACTCCTGAAGGCTTATCTATGGATGAGGTTACCTTTAACAAAAAAATAAAAACTGAAGATATTGCTTAATTCAAAATTCAGTATATCATTTGATAAACAACATTCAGAATTAGGACAGAATAAGATTGAGGGTGAAGTCTAGTCGTCTGACTCGAGCGAACATCGTCAGAAAGTCACTTCAGACCAACGCTGTTTTGAGGAACAAGTCTAAAGCCCCGTCCACACTATCAATTGGAGTGAATTTCGTGTTTTTAAACTCTCCGCGAACACGAACACACCGCGTGCGATGGCAGATTTCAGTTAGTTTGTGTTTTCTAACGTGTTGGAAAACTCCGAACATAAACTTTCGTAGAAACAGCGAACAGTCACTTGTTACTGTATTTATTGTGCAAATGAATAGTTGATTTTATGGGAAACGATTACTATAGTAATTTATTCATTTCATAATAACAAAATAATATTTTCCTATGACTCTATTAAAATTAAGGATTAGTTAATTTAGCATGAATAGTAGCTGGCAGCTCCATAAATAGTAGTTAGCAGCCTGCTGGGATGACATTGCTAGAAGATCGACGGCTTCAGATTTTTCAAACACGAGTAAAAACTTCATTTCTCATATAAAAATAACATCTACATGACTAACTGCCAAGAAATAAAATTAATGCACTATTAAAGTTACCGTGGGCTCCATGGCGTACTGCTAGCTTGATGGCCTCGTAACCGAGAGGACCCGGGTTCAAATCTCGGCTCAGTCGAGGCATTTTCACGTAAGCAGGGAGTACTTCTCGTGGAAAAGGGGGTTTAAACCATACATTCCTCACATCCCTCACGACGCCAGTAGTTGTGAGGCATTGGCAACTCAACGGTTAAACGTGTTAAAATTAATTAAGTTTTTTTATACATCAACTTTATACACGTATTCAACGAGCAGTGTAGTTTGTTTATATTCTGCACTCGTACAACTTTATGCACCCGAATGCACAGTCTAGACACGATTCAGAAAAGCTTGTGTTTTTGTTTGAGTTTTGGTGTGTTCATGATTGATCTAGAGTTAGAATAGTGTAGACGGAGCTTTATTGAGTACCAAGTCTAACCCATAAAACACAGCCTCAGGGCATTTCGAAGATACCAATCCGCAGTTGCAAATTTGCCAGGGACGGTTCGAGTGAGACATAGCAGTCAACTATTGAATAAAGCCTTCGCGATATTTTTTGGGTGGTATAGGTTCGCTTACACGTTGCGTAAAATTGTGCAGAAACTTGTATAAGAGAAATGGTGAGCTTTTTATACAAATAGTCCAACAAACGCCTTATGCCCATAAAAAGCATCATGAACCAAGTATTCATAGTATTTATGGTCGTTCGCACTGAAATTCCCGCTTTGACAACGGGAATATCTCCTTTTGCAACTTTTTCTACTGAGCGAATTATTCAATTTAGGGTTCAATATAGATTTTCCTGCTGTACTTTGCTCTTTCTTTGAAACACCTAAAGAACTACACTCTAAATTACACCTAATTGAGCACTTGAAAACTATACCTAATGTGATCTGTACAAAGGATGACTGGAGAGGGATGCAGTTAGCGACACACGGATAATATTTTGAGACAAGCAAAGAAAAAGGTATAACAACTACAGTCCCGTAAAAAATTAAGGAGCACGCAGGAAAACTGAAGTTTAGAAAATTTGAGCTCAATTTTCTTGAAATAGTTACTGAAAATAAACTTCAGTATTTAATATTTAGCAAATTTTTCGGTTATCAGAAATAATACAAGGTAATGGAATTTATTATTGAAGAATGTTCGAAGTTAAGGAACAAATTAATTTTTGAATTAAACATAAAAGCAAAATAGAACACAAATGGTTACTCTGAATAGAGGGACACGCGACCCTAGTTTTTCATCACTGATGCGCATCTACACCCACAGGATTTCACCAAATCCGGATACTCGGCAACTGTAATCTTCGCCCATTTCTCTCGCAATTTCAACCACAAATCTTCAACATTTGCTGAATCTCTCGTCATGACATTTTCTCCCAGAGTTCTTCATAAGTGTTCTATGACATTCATGTCCGAACTCTTAGGAGGTTAGTCAATAATCTCTATGCTTGTTCCTCTAAAGAATTTATAACAGCTTTGCTTTATGGCAGGGTGCATTATCCTACAGAAGTGTAGGATTTTAATTTCCATAATTCTGCCACACTGGTACAACATTTTGCCCAAAGCATTCTTGTACACAGTGGCACTAGTTTTACCGTTCAAGACAAGAGGTGACGCGCCTTTCCCTGGTAGCATGCCGAACAGCATCAAGCTGCCACTATCAAACTCAACAGTCTTCTTCATACAGATAGATTTCAAACTTTCATCAATTCTCCTGTGTACAAACTGTTTACCATTACTCATAAATACTTTAAATTTAGGATTGAAGACTGAAAACTTCTTATTCTAGTCTTCTTCTGTCCAATTGATGAGTTCGTACGCAAATGCCAATCTCGCTCCCTGGTTCTTTCTACCAATCAGTAGCAATTTCCGAAGAGATCTTGCATACAGGCCAAGTTCATGCAACTTTCTTGACACAGTTTGCCGTGAAACATTGACGTCATCTTCAATTGCCGGAGAAACGTTAACCCCAGTTAGTGAGAGGTGCTAGGCGTTGCATAACTTGTTGCATAACGTCATCTCTCTTGCTGTTGTTTTCAAGAATCTTCCCAGCTTCCTTGTGTTAATTAACCTATAGATTTCATTATAAAATTTGAGAATTCGGATCATAACACCTTCAGAAAGATTAATAACTTCGGTAATTTGTTCAATTGAGCAGTTTTTTTTTGAAAATTTACCATCTGATTCTACAGCAGTACCCACTTTTCGATGTTTTGTCATAGTTAGAAACGCTACAGTGACTAAGTAATCTTTAGCATCGTCATCGTAATCACCTAATTATAAGAAAGCAGGATGTTGGTAAAGTTTCTATATTTTAATTATTGTTCCATAATTTTGGACACCTATAGATAACAGAGTTCCATAACTTATACTGTATAATTTCTGGAGACTTGAATCTTAGCAAAAAAATTGAGTACTGTACAAGTTTACATTCAGTAAAAATACCAAAAAAATTGAGCACATTTTTTAAATTTCAGTTTCACTACTTGTTCCTCAAGTTTGGAAACGAATTGTAGCATCCCTATTCAATAAAACAGCATACAGTAATTAAAAATACGGTCTACCACTTTATTCGAGGAAGTACGAACTCAAAATTGCTCCAGTATACTGATATCAGTGCATCCCGCCGTGACCACGGCACAAGATAAAGACAGACGATCTTTACGAATCAAATTTGTGAATCTTGAGTGCCGTACAAAATTTGAAATGTCGGACCCAACATGGACCATCAATCCCAATGAATTAAATTAGCATACAGAGGTTCGATGTCACTTACAATAAAGTTAGATACATGACTAATGAACTTCAAAACAAAGAAGCCAAAAAGCCCGAACACACAAACTGAGGACTAAGCGACCACTCACAAACCAATGCTTATATCTTATTGTACGATAAAAATCAGGCAAATGATCTTCTAAAATAAATGCTCACATTTTGTTGCACGGTAGAAACCTTATAAATCTATCTAGTATAATATTATAACTCCGGTCGTTTTGCTCGTTTGTTTGTTTGCTTGCTTTCTTGAAACCGTGCACACGTTTGTCTTTCGGCTCTGAGATATTCGCAATTTATACTCTCCGTTTAATCCTGTATTGTGGATACCAACTGAACTGCGCAGGATATATTTCTGGATTCACTTTGATTTTGAAATTTTATTTGACCCAACGGGTCACGTGTCGTCTATACTGTATAGTGATCTTCTACATAAAAACTTTGCTCACATCTTACTGCAAGATAAGAGTTCTTGTGAATGATCTTCTGAAATCTTTGCTCACATTTTATAGCAAGACAGGGATCTTGTAAATGATCTTCGAAAATCAATGCTCACACCGTATTGGTAAAAATACAATATGAATGTGAGGACGTGGAAGTTTAGAAAATTGCAGACTCGAGGGCACTGCAGGGACTCAGGCATGACTATGGTGTTGACAGCAAGTCTTGCACACGTTTAATTTCAACACCAAGGGAAACTATATCATGAAACGTAACTTGGGTAACGGAGAACGTACAAAAAATCCTCAACAAAGTGAACATTTCTAAAGGGAGAAAAATTTGGACTCCTTTCACAAGTACTCAGGGCGCGACGCTATAAGTGTACTTTTTTTTCTATGTTTTCAACTACTTATTTTCCCGAGAATTTATGAAAATTGCATATGTTCTCTTAATCGTTATGGCAACACTTTCAAGCTACGTTCAAAACAATTCATTAATTTTTATATGAATAGATAACGCTTAATCTGATATTAGACCGAGTCACGCTACTAGCGTTAGTGCTGAAATAAACGGGATTTTACTAAATTTAGTACAAATATCCATACGAATATTATAATTTCACATCGTTTATTCAGAGCAAAGAAGTAAAGGAAAAAGTGAAAAGATCCTTCTCATGAAATAACGTTCACTATTCGCTTATTAAGCGATGGTCGTTTTGTTAAAACGAGGGAAATAGCTTAGCTCTAGGAAAATGATAAGATACTACAGAAATGATCCTTTAGAGTCTGGTCATATGGGAAATAGCTTACTGACATCTGCATTGCTCTCCACAAATCTTATTTTGAAGGTAACTAATTTCCATCCTTGGGCGTATTCTTCTACAGAATCCCCCAGGTTTCTAATTGACTTGAAATCGGGAGAACACAACGGTCGTACCATCGTACGGTCACTACTAATCCTCATTGATGCCAAGAAAACTTGCATATACAATACTCAATGAGACTTTCACATCTTCAACTCAAGCCAAGTTTACTCATTCTTATTAGTTCCACTATGAAAATTTATTCCTTGTCTCAGCTGTAATGTCGAGGAGATGCTGTTCTGTGGCAACACAACCTTGAGGTGATGCTGTCCTCTGGCAACACTACCTTGAGGTGATGCTGTCCTCTGGCAATGTCAGCTGCAGTTTGGTGGTGGGAGGTGGTGAGGGCAGGGTCAGCAGCGGCCGTCAGCAGCTCCCTGACGCAGGCCAGGCTGCCGCCGTAGCTCGCCCAGCACAGCGCCGTCCACCTGCGAGCGCCGCACCAGTTAGGCTCAAATGTCGCGCACAATTAATACAAAATTTGTTATTGGAAAATGATAATTTCACGTTCACATAGTACTCCTAACCACCCACGACAGTAGTAATGGAGTACACTAATTTCTTAATCATATACCAATTAGTTTGATGGCAATATTCAGAATACATGTCCACGAGAACCTCAAACTTTACCCAGTGTATGGAAACGCGTTTCGACGCGCCGTGTTGAAATATGGACACCATTTGCACATCAGTAAACAAAGTGGGTCCATTTTGGTGCATGTTGCAGATATTCCCGCGTCACTTCACTTGTAAGATGAGCCAAATAGGAGTTATAACACCGAGTAAAAATTAAAAAAAAATCATCCAAGAGGCCCACAAGAAGTAAACCACCTTGAAAAATCACTAAACTGATTGGCCAAGATTATCTTGGTCAATCATTTTAGTGATTGACAATGTAGATACTTCGTGTTAAATTTTTCACTGTGCGATTAAAATCGTAGTGCAAAATTTACCAATACCCCCGATATGTCAAATGGTCAATTGGACGAGCTACGTAAATATGCACTTGTGTGGCATCGAACTTTTCATCTGATAAACTGAGGAGTTAGTCCTAACCCTCTCTAAACCGGTAAGAAAGCGTTCGAGCGTGCCGGTGCTCCTGATGGGGCAAAAATCTTAAAAGGCTGTATTCTCAAGAGGCTCGCCGAATGTGTACAGCAACCTCCTTTGAAGGCTATGTACGAGAGGTAACGGCTTGAGAGGGCGTAAAAGCACACGAGGCAGTCGTTTGGATAAGTTTTATTAAAAAATGAATGTACAGAGACTCTTGATGTACTTGATAGCAGAAGGAAAAGTTTGTTCAACCAGGAGCACGGACGCCCTCTTCTGCTCAAGAGTCAGCAGAAAGGTGGTGTGATATTTTGCGTTTGCATAGTGGATAACGAGATACTTAGGTCTTTCAGGGTGGACGAGAGCGTAAAACTGACAGCTGATGCTTGCGTTAACTTATTGAAGTAAACTCATTTCCATGGCGTAAGTCTATAAGCTTGGCATTCCGGAAAAACTTTGTTTAGATGCTTGATAGTGCGCTATCGCATGCAACAAAATTTCGGACCCATTACTTGAACAATGTTATAGTTAGGCATGGAAGATTAATGAGTGGACGCTTTGTTCTCCGGATTAAAGTTAGACAGAGAGCTCCTGGAGTATCCTTAAGAGGAAGATTTACGCCGTTGGAAGGAAATCTAATTCTTAAGGTGTCTGTGTAATGATGCCATCAAGACTACAGCTGGAAAGTCTTTAGGGTGATGCCAAGAAATTCATTTTATCAATGGACCTATGGCTTTTTTTTGTTCATTTCTTAATATGACTCTTATGTCAAGTACTAGCGGTGTAACTGTCAAATCATAAATGCTTAAATTTGCATCCTCATTTTCTTCAATTTCTTCCTTGAATGGTATATTACTCTTACAGGATGTTTTGGGATTTGCATACAAAGTGAAAATCTATGCAACAATGCACCAGAATGACCGCCATTTACTTATTACTAGGCAAATCGTGTGCACTGTGTTTCTATATACCGGTTAGAGTTTCAGACGTTTTTGTGAAAAGTAATAAAGTTATCACGAAAAAATCAACTTGCATAAATTTTGGAGCATAGTGTAGACTGTAGTAAATCACTAGCAATAATAGCGATAGATAACAGTTTACTCTCATAAGAACTGTCAAACCGAATACTTAGATTTTGAAAGAGGAATGGAAATGTTACTCACAATTTAACGTTATGTGATTTTCAAGAATGTATAGCGGATTTCATTAGGAATAGGATTTTATTCTTGAATGTGAAAATACTATAAACGCAAACGTCAAAAATTGTCAATGGAAACATTCTCTTACTCTGACTCGTAACTCGGCATTTATTACTTCAGTAGTCGGGCAACCAGTCAAACATGATGCGACTTACTTTATTTATCCTTATAATGAATGGTATTTACTCAGCGGAGATAGACGTGAAATCCATTTCCGTTGTTCTAACATGATTATTACTATTAATTTCAAACTCCTTGGCCACAACAAAGACAATCCTAAGAAAACGAAAAGTAGGGAGCATTTAGCAAGGACTGTAAGGAACGTGGAATCTATGCACAGGTGTGTCGAAAGAAGGTCAAATTAAGAACGAAGAGGGAGAATAATAGAAGGGAAGAAAATCGGAAAAAGTGAAGGGGTGAAAATTGAAAGAAGCAAAGTGGGCGAGAAAAATAGATGTCCCGAGGCCTTATTTATAGCTGATATAACTCAACAGTGTCACCTGGGCACTGTTACAGTAGACAAACCTAACGAACCAAACCCTATTGCTTATCCTATGCCCCTTATCTATGTCTAACGTAACTCTGAACCCATGAATATGAATAATCTGTAGATGTATACACGACTGTCTTGCTTAGTACTAGATTCTCTATCGTCCGCCTGTCGTAAATGCTGAAGCGGCCATCTTTCATACACAACCACCAAGCGTACTTTTCCACCTTACGATGTTATACAAATTTAACTGTCTTTTCTACACATAGTAATATTCTTCACATCTAGCTGTCCTTTTCTTCACCTAGCAATATTCTCCTCATTCGACTGTTCTTGTCGACACTTAGTCACATTCTCCCAATTTAGCTGTCCCTTTCTCCACTAGCAATATCTTCCTCATTTAGCTGTCCCTTTCTCCACAAGCAATTTTCAACGCATTTAGCTGTCCTTGCTCAACCTAGCAATGTTCTCCACCTAGCAAGGCTCTTCACATTAGTTGACCTTTTCTCTCTCTTTTGCAAAGACTTATCTTACGCTTAGGATCCTCTCATTAATTCTACACGGTGCACTACAAAAATTTCACCACCAAATTCAGCTCTTTCCAAAAGTGAAATAATAACAGAATTTACTCAAAATTTAGTGTCTCAAAATGCATCGGACCAAACCGTGGTCCAGAAATCAGCAGGTGCAATAAACAACAGTATTTAAAAAAAATTCGATGTACGAAGTGAAATAGCTTTTGATGTGTGGAAATGTCATAAGGTTCCCTTCAACAATAATTCAAGGTAAAACACGGTCTGTTTGCCAATAAAGTTCCACGGAATGTCAAAAAAGCGTTGCAAAGAGATCCAAGCGAGATCTATTGAAGAATGGAAATACATTTTTATACATTCGCCATCTTCGTTAGATAGACAATGATGACTAACTCGAGAATTTATCACCAGCAACGTCAACAGCTTTTCTGACAGTTCCAAGACAACAAACGGCTTGCTTAGGAAAGACAATTTTGGATCAAAATCCTCACCCAGTAAACAAGATGTTTCGTCTTGAGATTGACGAGTCATTGTTTACAGTTGAATTATTTGATATAAATCCTATGGACTGTGCTGTGTGGGTGGCCCAACCTGGAACAAAATATCTACTTTCATACAAGCTTGTAAGCTTTCGAGCAGGCTAATCCCATCTCTTGCACAAAATTCTGGAGACGAACATATTTAATGTAACTCGGTCTTGAAGAGTTTGAAGGCTGCATTGAAAGCTAACGGCAGTCAATTTGCTATCTAATCGTACCATATGATGAGTAATCATAATGAGAATATTCTCACCACGTTTAGTTTGTTACTTTTCAGTTTTTTCTAATTTAAAATTTTAACGAGAAAATCTTTATCACACACCGGGTACAAATTGCTACCTGCTAGTTTCAACACTGCCGCATTTAAAATATTCTCTCAGCCGTTCTAACAAGAGCTTATTTATAAATAGGACGTTCAAAAATTTATTAGTTTCGAGAGCCTAATTCACAAACACAGATACCAGTTCACTTCTTTTTCTCTACAACAGTGAAGAAAAACACCAGAAGCTCGCTTAAGAGAAAGGGATTCTTGTGAAAAACGATATTTATATTTCCGTCGTTGAACACGTTCCGTGCGACGTGACCCACCGGGGAATAATTTTACACCCAAAAAATAGCTTTGTCTCAGGAAGCGTTTTGAAATAGTTCAATTATTCGTGCGATTGCCTCGTATTTCATTAATCCATTCACATTAGACTTACAGTGTTGTGTTAGCTTGCTGCTTTGTTAGCTAACGTAATGTCCTTCGAAATCAAGGCAAGGCTCAAAGTACGATTTATCTGCACATTATGCTACACAAGTCCATTAAGAAGAAGAAAAAGAGACCGCTTTCCACTTGCCCTTTGTTATCTCTGGCGTTAGGCAGGGCCCCAGCAGCGAGGAGGCGTCGCACTAAGGCAGGCCTGCCGTCCTTGCTGGCGAACATAAGGGGCGTGAGGCGATGGCGCTCTGACGCGTTCACGGCACCGCCGCAAGCCAGCACCTGATCCATGCACCTGAGCAGCCGCGCCTCTGTGGGCGCACACACACCAAGATGGTACAGAAGTAATAACCGATTTCTGAAAGTCTTTTGGCCATATTGATCAAACTTACATCTTTCATTGTTTTCAAGATATCTTTGCAGCTAATGTACACTTTCATCTGTCTTTTTAATAATAATTGTTCGTGTTTTTCTATAACATTTGTATGAACCCATGTTCAAATCATCTGAAGCTCACATTGGGAAATTTTTATGTCATGGGTTTCATAAATGAGTTCTAACACTCAACAGCAAAATCTATTTAGACCGTTTACGGGGCTTATGCAGTGCGTGCATGAAAGAAGTTGCAGTAGTCGGTATAAGTATTACAGTCTGAAAGACAGAGCCATAAGAGTCGTCCAAAAAACTCGATACCGACATTTTAGAAAGTATTAACTCACTAAACCACACCATTACTACTACAGAACATGTAAAATTGTTAAACGTCACCGGCAATACAACCGTGCTACGCCAATGAAAAAGAGCCGAAAGGCTTCAGCGATTAGAAAATGTCCTACACGAGCTATCTCCAGAGACGCTGCAACAGTGTACTGCTTATTGTGAATTATCATTCGCAAAATCTCTAGGAAGAGCTTGGTTGGAAAATGGAATTTCACCCTTCATATTCTCCTGACTTACCATCTTCTGATTACCACTTGTTTCGAGCTGCTTAATGACCTGAATGGTCTTAGAACGAGATTTAAAAGGAGTTCGATTTATATTTCGCTTCAAAATCTCCAGGATTTTTAAAGCGAGACATTTATAAGCTAGTTGAGATGCAATGATGACCATCAGAGCAATATAAGCTTTATTTAGGAATAAATATTTTTAAAATCATACGCTTGTTCATTTTCAACATTAGACTATAAAATGAGATACTTTGAACCAAAGGCTGATACTTCTGAGCTTTTGAGCTTTGTAGCGGGACTAATGGGCACTACACAAAGCGTAAGGACTGGTGGACACTACACAAGGTGTCAAGACTGGGGTGGACACTACAC
>VOMN01018270.1:0-26161 GCA_014899125.1 Orchestia grillus
TACGGTTTGATTTTGATAAATTTTATTTGATCCAACGGGTCACGAGTTGCCTAGTATTATATAATTACCAGTACCCGCGACCCGCCAAAACTGACGGAAGACATGCTGTTGACTCTTTAAAACACTCTAATTAAGCTCGAATCTCATGCGAAATAACGTAATTTTCTGTATCATTGACATGAAATGCCCTTCCTGACTCCGTCTGTACGATTTTATTGTGAGAGTGCCGACCCGAGAATCTGGATCCGTCAAATCTCTCATATTTAATTCCTCGAGATGAAGACTCGAAAAAATAAATAAGCCGAGAGTGTCACTTGGATAGATACGCTAAGTTTATATTCTGTCTGTTTTTATGTGTCCAGGAATTCATTAGGCATGGGATTCACGAAGGAACTAGGCAAAAATTTCACTGGTCTACACCATTTATCCTTCAAGTTAAAATATCTGAAGTTCAAGTTAAAATAACTGTAAATCAAGTTAAAATTTTTGAAGTTCAAGTTAAAATATTCCAAAAAAACTCTTTCAAAGTATCTACATGCATCTGTATTATAGTATTAAATTTACTAAGGATTAACACTGAGCTAATCTAATATTTATTAAAAGGGGAATATCTTAAATGAACGTATAATATTATTATTAATATTATATGTTGATATTTAAATTAAATTTAAATTAAATATTATATTAACTTGAACATCAATAATTTTAACTTGAACTTCAGTTATTCCAACTTGAACTTCAGATATTTTAACTTGAAGGTTAAATGGTATAGATTTTCAGGTCTGTATCCCAAATCAGTGATATAAAGTCGTAGAAAGCAGCCCGTACCAGTGGCAAAGAAAATTACGTTATTTCATATGAGACTTACCCTCACTTTTGATGGCGTGTGAACGCTGGTTTGTACTAATAAAGCTTACACGTATGTACTGTGGTGTAATCAGCATGTTGAAGTAATGTTTCGAACACTGCTGTACTATTTATTTCCACTACATGGGAGATATATTACTGCGGGGCGGCGAAAGGTAACTCATCTCACATTTTATTCAAGTGTAAGTGACTATTTCCGGCATTATTTCATCTCAGAAATCTCATTCGCAACAGCAATAATTTGTCCGTCTTCTTCGTCCTTTGTTATCAGGTCCAGCGTAGATTCAGCCGCCCTACATCATTCAGCAAGGTAACAACCGCGCTGAATGAAGTATGCCTCTGTGTACTCGCTTCTCAGGTTTCTCTCAATTTCTCCTTTAAATTCATTCTTGAAGGGTGATGAACCAAGTTTAATTATCCACATCTATTCCTGGAATCAAAACACATAGAAGATTTTGCACTGGACAATCCTGCATGGTTTTAATGGGGCTCTATTAGAAATTGCAGAGGCAGCTCTAATGGTTGCACCGTTGTTTTCCCTTGCGCGACAAACCGTGCAGTCGCACCTGCTCGACGCCAGTCAAGAACAAAAGCACGAGTCCTGCTTTGAAGAGGCGTGACCAGGGTCGGCAGCACTTACTCCTTTGCTAGAGGGTTAATTTGCAAGTCCTGCCTTTGAACCATATTGTCGTTCGTAGCTCATACCTCAGGAGAAGTGTGTCAGGAATGTGCTCTGTCACATAGGGGACGTTTATTTAATTGCACGGTGTAATTACCCGTACGTCAAATGGCATGATGAGGGGATGAGGGGCATTTATACGGTGAATACGGGGTTCTGAATCGTGAAGAAAGAATGTGTCTGTAGAGCAAAATTAATATAAAGGTTATGGGCACTCCTAGGAGTGTCATAATGGTATTGTTAGTGTGTTGTTTTGGCGAGAGATACTCGTCTTAATGGTCACCCTCGCCTCCATAGTACACAGCAAGGACATTTACAGCAGAGTAGTGCGCTGCATTTTTGAGAGAGGCAAGCTCTTCACTCGCTCACTCATTCTCAGTCTCAAGACTCGTTGGTTCTCGAGAGTTAAATTCTTTAGTTTGTTCTGGCACTTTTGACTTCAATTTGTACCTTATGTGCTGAATGACTGCTTCTGGTCTTAATAGACGAAACATTAGCTTGAAAATTATCTAACCAATATTTTCAAAATCTCTGAGATGCTTGCATAAATAGGTCATAATTCACTATGTAAGAGGAGTAATAAGTACTGTGAGTACAAATAACATAGTAAGCGCCGCACCATTGTAACCTTCAATAGTACTGTGTGCGGTGGTGTACTCTGGGTACTGTATTGTGTGTTGTGTACAGTTGACTGTGATCACAGAACACGGTATTGGGAATTGAGTACAGTGGTGTGCTCTGAGTACTCTCTCGTGAGTGTTGTGTGCTGTGAGTACAGTGTTCCATGATGTGTAGCTGTTGTCAACAGCATATTGTCAGTTTTGTGTGCAGTAGGTTTAAATGACATTTCAGGAATAGCGGATGTGAAAACCAACCTGATTATAAATGTTATTCCAATTGAGTATAAATGACATTCTAGATTTATGTGAGCGAAAATTTGGTTAAGTACATTTTTTAGATTGGTAAGGAAAGCCAATGGAAATTTTTTGAACCTTATGGCGTTATCATGATATTATCATTCCCATCCATACGCTTTACCCTCAAACCTGAAAGCATATTTTTGATTGTTGCAAGGAAAAGGATGAAAATGAGTGGGACTTGTTGGCAGATCCGTCAACAATTTCAAAACAAACAGGAAAAATGTATGACTGGGGAGTGTCATTTCTCACGGGGGGCATAAAGAGGGGAAATCAGGCTTTTAAACGTCTTAATATTTTGGAAAACATGAGAGCGGAACCGTATATGCCCACATATATATATACATCGCGCAGCCCGCCTGCACGCTCTTGTTCACAGCAATAACAACTGGTCATGCTGAGTGTAATCATTCCGCGTGTACAGTATTGCGCCGCTCTCTGAGAGCCGTAATGGTGCAGGCATTAGAGTGCATCTGGCCGGCTTTCCTAGCACTGAACTCTCTACTTTTGTATGACTTTTATGGCTCGCCATCAAGTCAAGGAGCCGACATAGCAATCCGTCCGCCGTGTAATTCTGGCGAACAAATGCAAGCATTCAATGAGAGCTTGCTCCTGCCTACGCATGTTGGCCTCCATCAAGTGCGCGAGGGAAACAGTTGTTCTTCTTCAAAATTGAAAATAAGCGTGACTGATGAGTAAGCCACGTGATTTCAAAACTTTCAGTAGTCTTCAACTCATTCTTTATTCAATTCATTCTTTCATTCGACTCTTTACCTATCAACCAATTTTACTATCTAGAATTGTGTCAATACTGAAGAAATATTTCAGCAATAGTATTGAAGTAAGTTGACGCGTGTTCTTTATTTTTTTAAATGATAGTCATCAGTAGTACGCTTGGAAACTAAATTAGGTAGTGAAGCCATTCAATAAGAATTTCTTGTTGAGATTTTCATGCTAGTGACATGCCTTCAACTGCAACAGCAGCTGCTCAATGCAGGAGCAAATCAATTGCTTTTTAAAGAAAATGCCACGATCTCTCAAGCAAATTAGTCAGAATATCAAAGAAAAGGAAATTACACTACAACAGAGGTTCATATTATTACTCTGGTGTTTAGCAAGAAGATAAATTCCAGTTACTGTGGGAATGAAATGTACACGCGATAGCCTCCTTGGTCAGTGAAGGATACCTGAGAAAAGTGTCAATATTGAAATAACTATCAACGTTGCCAGACCTCATTAATAATCAGCGCAGTTTATTTCACAAAGTTTAATGGCCAGCAGCTCAGTGGCAGCGCAGGGGCGCAGTCGTTATGTCCGTTTTAGAACATAACTTTACTGTCTAGCTGTGCAAACGGCCGCCGGCCAATTTCTCGCCCATAGAGATAATCTGCGCAAAACTGCCAAAAGGCGTCAGAGAACTACGATCGCTGCCAAGAACTGCCTGAAGTCTCCCGCGCAAATGCACTAATTTTTAATGAGGGATCATCTCGACCGCCGAATATGTCTTGACGTTCTAGATGAACTGTACGACAAAAGTGCAGAGAATATTTATAGTCAGCTTGAGCACCATGTGCATTTGTTCGCAACATGGGCGTTGACGTGCATTTGAAAACAAGAAAATTTCATATTATTCATCCTACTTTGCATTTGGAAGCCGTATGTGTAGAGCGCTTCGTTAAATTTTCGTGGTTAAAAGTCTCCTTCCTCTCCAACGTTTGTTTTTTCGAGCGAAGTTCTGTAGCGTAAATTCAGGAGCTGCGGAAACTTCAGGTGAAGAAAAAGAGGGAAAAATTAGGAGAAATTAAAAGCTGGAGGAGCGTACATTGACTCCTTCTGACAAGCTGGAGCACAAAATGCGTTTTTCAGGCTCCTGCGGCCGGGGTTGAAAAGTGTTGGGTTGCAACAATGAGAAAAAAAATATTTTTCGAGACTGGGCTCGAAATGCTACACATTTTTCCCCTTCTTTGTCGTACGTCATTTACGGGAGGCGGGCCGCGGTGCTCGTGTGGCGGGTTCGAGTAGTGCAGGCAACGGTGAAATTGGCAAATCTTTGTCAATTTTTTCCAAGGATGCTCGCAGCACTATCGACACAGACCTTCTCGCCGAAGAAATACAGCAGTGAAATACAGTAGTGGAATAACGAAAAATGATGAAAAGAATAAAACACAATAGAATTCAAATGAAAGAAAATGAAGAACACGGAAAAATCATAGCACGAATTACACATTGCCTATAAAAGAACACATAAGAAATAGAATAAATAAGTGTACATAAAGCACACAACAGCCTTGAGGCACCATCTTACATATATTCACCCCACCTATGGAGGGGGGGAGGCACTCTCCGAAGGGTCCCACGTTGAGCTTAAGTCATCTAAAATAGAGCAAGAAGGCCTATAATTCAGCCCGAGGTCCCCATGTGTCGCTAAGGCTTGTTCCCCTGGGGGATCAGAGGGGCAGCCTCCAGCAGTGGGAATGGGCTCATGGACCGTTTATCGCCACATTCATCCTTATTCTGAACATATAAAAATATTTGGGCCATTTCCACAACAGCAACTGCCTTAGATTCTAGTTAAGGCTTCAGATTCCGACGTTGGGGCGGCGCGAATGGCATATCTTATTGCCCAGCAACCTTCAGGCACAAAGCGCTCGAGGCGTCGATGAAAGTTTTCGGTCTGTTATGCCTCTGGAAAAATGGAAGATGTTTTGTGATTCACGCCATATTTGAGTCTTACTTTGCTGTAAAGGTGCCGCAGATTTTCGCCGATTACAGTAAATTCTAAGGCAATTGACTTTAAATTGCCGCATGTTCTTGTCAACATTACAATACGTCACAACACGCTAAAACACGTTAACGTTACAATACACCATAACACGCTGTAACACGTTAACGTCACAACAGGCGATAACACGTTAACGTTACAACACGCCATAACACGCTATAACACGTTAACGTTACAACGCGCTATAACAGTAAGAATGCATTTCGATGGCCTTCGGACGATGGTTAATGAATCTTTTCACACACAAATTTCAGATTATTAAATTTTTAAGTCTGTTTTTTCATTGCAAATTAAGTACAAATATGTCATTAAGTAACAATGACATATTTGTACATTTGGTTCCCAACGCTGACATGCGAACATTACTAATTTCAAATGAACCAACATGAACAACTAAATAGAAGAACCGCAAGAGTTCGAAAAGTACTCTGACCTTTAAACAATGTTGAATGAACGAGGATAGAAGTCTCAGAGCTTCCTCACGCAAGGGCCTGAACGTTACAAGTTAACACTTGATATATATATGGTCCATATATATATATGGCCCAAGCCATATATGGTCCAAGCGATCGTTTAACCTAGCCTAACCAAAGAACGAACATATATGAATACAAACTATCAAGTTTCCATAAAACTTGTGTTCTTTTCTCGAATAAGCTAGTTTAGAATTAGAAGGAAAATGGAAAGGATGACCAAATTTGTGAAAACAAAATCCTTCATTTTCGAATTCATAACGGAGATATTTGTCGAATTGAAATTTTTTCCGTATGAAGAATCGCGGTCAAAGTGTTGAGCTAGAGTAAGTTCAGAGCCACATGTTGACACATTGAACGAGGTTAGACACTCTCTAAAAAATCCTAATAACTTTTTGATGTCTTGTGTGAAGCGCTAGATATAAAACCTGTATATCTGTTCGTGAGATGAGTACACGGCGCTGTACTCATCACTCATCATGCATCACCACTCTATGAGGCAAACATCACCCACAACCCATCACCACTCCATGAGGCAAACATCACCCACCACCCATCACCACTCTATGAGGCAAACATCACACACAACCCATCACCACTTTATGAGGCAAACATCACCCACAAGCCATCACCACTCTATTAGGCAAACATCACCCACAACCCATCACCACTCTATGAGGCAAACATCACCCACAACCCATCACCCCTCTATGAGGCAAACATCACCCACAAGCCATCACCACTCTATGAGGCAAACATCACCCACAAGCCGCTCTTACCATTAAGTATGTGGACGATGACGGAGCTGGGAGGAGCAGAGCTGGGGCTGCAGGAGTAGGTGCCGGAGTCTCTGGCGGAGGCCCCTCTGATGAGCAGGTTGGTGGAGGTGTGGGGGCCCTTCTCAGTGACCACATTCACGCCCCCTCTCTCGCTGTCGTAACTGATGATCTGGTGCCCGTAGAGTACAGAGAAAATAGATCTTGAAGATTCATTTGCTAAAATTCGGTTGTCTCATGTAAGAGGTAAATGCTTAGGCAGGAGTGTAAGTTTCTATCGTGTGCCGATATTCGCTCTCAGTTCACTGTAGGTTTTGGGTGACTAACGACGAAGGTCGTTGATATCGAGGAAGTTGGGAACCACAATTCAATCCCAGGGCCCCATTCTAACTTTTTTCGCCACCCAGTCCATCCATAACGATCCGGCAGAGAAATCTTCGGTTGGACGGTCAAAGTTATTGATAATAATAGATAGCCATAAATTCCCCGGAAAAAAGTTATATTAAATTATTAAGGTGTGTGCTCTAGACTCTAAAGTTAGTAAATGAGTTGGCATGAAGCGTGCGTGCTCGCTGATGCAAGGCCCCCTCAGGACACCGCTGCTCAGAGCTGGCCAAAGACTCACTTTTATGGAGCGAATTTGAGTTACTGATTGATTCAATCCAATCACATGTGTTGACAATTCATAAATGCGCCCGAGCAATCGTGAGTGTACAGATTGAAATTGTGTTAGTTAATGATTGGGGACCGTAGCGAGTTTTTCTTTAGTTGATGTGCAGTGAAGAAGCTTGAATCAAGGAAATGTTGAATTGCTTTTTAAACGTAAAGGAAAGCACTCAAAAATCGATGCGATTTTTGATGAACGCCATTTCCACCGCCATCCTTTGTAGCCTACGGCAGGATTCAAGTCTCTTTCATCGCGATCAAAAGTTCATGGGAAGCGAACGAGATTTTGAGAAAAATCTCACTCGCGAGCCCTCATTGTCATCCCAACAACGCGCGTTATGGCCAAAAAATAAGCACCCATAAACTCTTAACTGCCATTTAAAGGTGGAGAGCGTATACGATAAAGATATAGACAGGGCATGTTGATCTCAGAAAGAGAAGTTCTAGCCGTAAACTAGTTTCATGAGTTTTGTAATGGGCTTTGAATTTTATGACCGAGCATTGCTGCCGTCCTTTCAGCTCTTCTTCTTTATTTCCATTGCTACTCAATACTACATTAATGCCCGTAACCCGACACACGTGTAACCTGAACGCACCTCAAGCCTAAAGCTATTGTTTTCCCATTAGCTACGCCTTTTTATGTATTTTATTACTTCCCAACGTATCAAACTTCCATCAATTTCCCATTAGTTCGCATCCCTTGATTTAACTCAACATACGAGAACAAAACTTGACAGGCACGAGCTGAAGTGAGGACCAAGTCTTTATTTTCACGCACGACCCGCTGCTCTGATGGAACTCCCGTCAGTTGTCACCCGCAACAGACTTCCTCGACGTCAACTGGAGCCTCTTGCTATTCCGGTCAGACGGCCCTCCAGCGCTTTGAAAGTAACGCGCTCTGTCATCCTCTCTCCGAAGCGAAGATTAACGGTCTTATGGAAAAAGGAGTGCGAGTATTTGTGAAATTTCCCTTTAAGATGGGCAGAACTTTCTCTTAAACCTGGGTTCTGCTCTCGCAGTAATTCCTGGAGGAATGCATGAGGTGAGGAGTGATTTATGCGTTTTAAATTGGACAGGGTATCAATTGAGGATATGATTGTGTTTCATGACTATCGGGGATCGGTTCAATATGTGTTCGTTCTGCAAGTTTAGACTTTAAATAAAGAGTTCAACATAAAAGTTTCAAGTCGTTTGAGGTGAAGATATTTGCCCTAAGAGTCCTGAGTGAAAAAGCAAAACTTATAAGTGGAGTGTTCCAGCATGACAACGCGTCTTGTCACTCGTCTTTGCTTGTTTATGGGCTTCCAAAGAAACGGTGCCATACTCTCCAGACTTGGCGTACGCAGACTTTTCCTATAATCCAGGCTGACGAATATCTTCAACTGAAGTTGTTTCCAAAGTCTTGAGATGAGATTGAACAGAATCCGCAGGGACAGCATCGAGCCATCTCAGGCAACGAGTTCCAAGAAGCATTGCAGCAATTGCTCGAGTGACGAGATCAGTTGAGTTGAAAGCGAGGGGGGGATGCTTTGAGGGGAGAGAACAAATGATATCGCAATTGCTGTAATTGAGCGATTAAGCTTGCACCTCAAAAGCTCAGTCATCATTTTAGCACTCGTCGGAACTACACATCTCTTGCCAAAGCGCGATGTAACTTATCTTAACTTGATGCTTGACTTGAATTGGCATTACTTTAAAATGGCTCAACATGAACTGGCATAACTAACCAATGCTTGATAAATCTCCATGTAAACTGAAATATCTTAACATACCGTGATATACCTTGGCAAACCTTGATTTAACTTTCTACTATAGAACTTAATTTTCATTGCTAAAACTTCATCCAGTCCTAACTTTGTTTGCTCATACTACACCCTAGCTTCCTCATATCACACTCTAGTTCCCTCATACCACACCCCAGCTCCCTCATATCACACCCCAGCTCCCTCATACCACACTCCAGCTCTCTCATATCACACCCCAGCTCCCTCATACCACACCCCAACTCCCTCACACCACACCCAGATCACACCGTGTACCTCTGCCCACACACCACACATATGTATGCTCCAGAATGATGTCTCCCATTTTCTAAACTTCGTGTAGGTTCTTCCACACGCTCCCTCCACACACCACCTCCCACCCACCCACTGCCCTGCATACAACGTGCAAATCTGAGACCATTTGCTAACAAGTCCTGCAGTATTTGGAAGTATGAAAGTTCCGTAATGCACGTCACACGCTTCACACCTACCTTATTATTGTGCTTCCAAATGACGAAGTCGGGAGGTCGAGGCGTGTAGTCCACAACACACGTCAAGTTGATGCTGCTGCCGCGGTTGATGTACACGTCAGGACCCCCCAACACGCGGGTGCGGGGCTCTGGGGGCCAGTGCAGGCCGACGAGGATTTGATTAGAATAAATTTATCATGAAAAACTGCTTTGGAGTCTGGGAAATGTTAGTTTAGATATTTAAAAATTCTGACCCTTCTTTTGAGAAATTTTTAAAGAAAATTAATTGCTCTTGATTAGCATCGTTCAATAATTTAGAAAGGTACCAGAATAAATTGACACAATAATATATTAAATTAACTGCTGGTCAAAATGCAAAAGAATATTCTCGCTTTAACCTCTCTCAAATTCAAGTTAAACTTATAATTAAAACTTCTTCTTTCCTGAAAGTTAACTCGAAATAAAATAGATCAAAAAGCCGTTTCGCACTGCTGATAAAATGTTTAAAAGCTGCTGTTGCTGCTTGTTAATGGTGATATAACAAAAGTTTACATGCGACAGAATTCTGTCACACAGACTCGCAGCCGTCAGCTAACGACCTCTTTGATCAAAACGAGTGAGCGAGGCTTGGGGTGGTGGGGAAGAGGAGGAGGAAGAGGTAGAATAGGACACTAAATTAATTTCATCCCACTCAAAATTAGGAACTAATATCCTCAGCTAGAGTGATTTTAGAGGGTCCTTTTGATGTGAGCAGTATAAACTCGAGCACGCGTCTCCAGTGAGGGGCCGCGGCGGCCACTCACCGACCACGTTGAGCCAGAGCGAGTGCTTCATGGGTGGAGTGGTGGACACCTGACACTCGTACAGGCCTGAGTCGCGGACCTGCGCAAACTTGATGGTCAGCGGCCAGTCCTCCGAGCCAGCAATGTGCTCGGCCCGGAACCGCTGGTCACTTGTGTAGGTGTACCTGCCCACCGTCAGCAGGTGCAGGTCCCGGTGCCGCAGCCACGACACCTGCACGCCACACAACGTCTTAAATGAGCTCGCCAGGTATCCAGTTTACAGGCCCGAAGCAGAAAAGAAACATGAAGAGGGCATGGACCGTCAGCGGGATGATTCTGGAATATCTTAGGTACAAGAGGGATGCTGAGAATGAGTACCGCCGTCGTGAAGATTCTGGAATATCTAGAAGAAAGGGAGTGTTGTTAAGAACGTGCTACATCAATACGAAGATAGATACCAAGAAAGCTAAGGCACAGATTAGAAAGATGTTGAGAATCTGTGGAGTCATTGTGAAGATTCCAAAAAATCTAAGCTACTAGTGAGAAAAATGCTGAGAGCATGTATTATCAATATCAACGTTTCGAATATGATTATCATTATTTTGAACGCGATGAAATAACAAAATAACATGATATATGTTTAATGAATTGCTTCACAATACGATTCTAATATTTATGGATAAAATTTAAGGTACGATTTACGTGACGATGATTGAGGACGAGAAGCGTATTTCTTCACCCATTAGCGAGTAACCATTGATTTCCAGCAGGTCTTTGAGCAGGCGCGTAGTGACAGGCAAAGGCGCTGTTCCGAATACGCCGTGCAATTATCGGATTAGACGATAAGGTGTGATAAAAAAGCCTCATGATCATTTCTAAAACTGAACATAGTTATGCATGAACATTCAGAACAACAACAGAAGCTGAAACCTTCGAATACACGAATGAGAGTTTTATCAGAAAATCAAAAGGCTGATTTTTAGAAGGATTCACAGGATCAGATAATGCTGGAGGTAAATTAATAAAACAACGCCTCAATCGCAGCTAAAAAATTTTTCACACATGTGGCTCATTTTAGATATGTTGTCTGAAAACGGGAAAGTGAATAAGTTCGCTTCAAAGTGAATTTTTAAAGTGAAAATTGTGGATCCGCGGTAGGCCTTTCCTTATCTCAGTCCATTTCGTATTCGCTATCGTGTTGAGCCAACAATAGTCGAATCAATGTTCAATAATCAAACAGGCATTAAAGTTCCTGGTATCGAAGTTTTGATAAAAAACAATAATTGTGCGATATATTACTCACTATTAGGTAATTTATACATATATGAGGGATATTTCAAGAGTTTGGATTCGATAAACCCGTCGTTGACTTACTGTCCTGTTTCCTATCTGATTGACCCGGCAGTTGAGACGCGCTGATTGGTCCACGAGAGCAGTGACGTTGCCTGACCTCTCGATGTCGAAGAACGGACCAGGCGGCAATTGGTCAACGAATGGTGGCATGTGGTTGTGCTCCTCATGGTCGTACACCTGCTTCGCTGAGGGACTGCTGCCATTTTTTCTGTGCTTAAATTCTTGTTTTAAAATGGGAATGGTTCTTCGCCTCCTGAGCTTGTTTTGTCTACTGCTAGTGATGAGTTTGTGATGAGAATTCGATTGCGTCTGATAAGAGTTGGGTGAGGTATGGTGTGAGTTTGATGAAGACCAGACGAGCTGTGGAGATTTCTGGAGGCTCAAGTTTCTGGAAGAACGACTGCCGTCTTCCCAGGAGCGGCCAGACGAGCTGGCCGTGCAGGCTGTCAGGTTAGAGACACATGGGAATTAATTACAATGTTTACTTGAGTATTCCTTAAACATTTCGTGCTCAAAAGTATCAGCTCTTGAGAACGAGGTAAATGGTTTCAAAAGCTTTGGAAAATACCTCTCGTTTAAATTCTTGATCATTCCCACATACCTTGGATTAGCAACAGTATGTGATGACATGTTGCAAGCCAAGCATCATTCTTCCAACACTTGCTTTTTTCCGAACACTAAGAAAGGATCAGGGCCCTGCACATACGGTGCGGCAAAATTTCGCAACCTTACAATTTGGGTAAAATCTTAAGTCTCCTCGAACATTCTTGGCTGAATAATCATGCTTTTTTATTTGAAAAAATAATAAGGGAAAGTCCTCAAACTGTTTTCGAAAAGTTTTTGTTAACACACACATTTACAAAGTAATTGGAATTAGGAATAGCGGCTATAGGACGCTGTGACTAGCGAATTTTGGACAATTTCAAGAGTGTATGCTATGAATCTACGACCCTCCAGGGCACCCTTAATTCAGTCAGCGCTGGGGTGCCATGCACTGTGAGTGCTGGGTAGCCCAGAGTACATGCTGCTGGACCAGGGCTGGAGTCCAGCATGAGCGAGGTAAGAAACCTTCTAACATTACCGTAGGGTTAGTCCTCACAAACTCATGCCTAACAATTTAAACGAAAGATTAAACACTTTAAAAAAATATGAGTGCCCAGAAGTGAGTAATTGAGTTACGGTAATATTGCATCATGATAAATGTTAATATGCTGACCTGATGCAAGGATGAGCGGCTGGAGCACCAGCAGAGCTGAGAAGGACCTCATCGCGACGGCTTCATGTCGTGACACCGCAGGCCAATCTGGGGTGAAATGCATGGGCTCAAACTATTGAAATGTCTGGGGTAATTTTACAACCAATCTATGAATACTTTCCAACCTCACAGAGGGTGTAAGGGATGTTAAAAACACTCCTTTATTTGTATTCCTTTCAAAAATGCTAACGTGTTGACTGTGTGTTGACTCCCCGGTGTTTTGTTTAGTTTATGACTCACGTTGAGTATTTTAATGTGAATATGAATATAGGAATGGTTTAACATCCCTTACACGCTATGAACTTGGAAACCTATCAAAATGTAGTAAGATTATTAATGAATGAGATGTAGCTTTTCGCACTGGTACTGAGTGATTCACCAATTTGCACGTTGTGATTCTAATGATAGGTTAAAATATTTTTGCTCGCCCAGGCTGTTTTAGTTATGAGTATACGGATTTATAATACAATTAAATAACGTGGTAGTATTAAATTGCTCGGAATAAAGAGTTTTATGTCGAAGCAGAGAGAACTATTGGTTGAATAAGCGATTAAGAGCAAATCTATTCCACAAATCGTGCACATAAGCCCCCTTTAACAAAACGGTCAAGAGGCGACGCGACAGAAGTAAGCCGACGTTTACGGGCCCGCAGTTTGCTCGCCAGCCAGTCGAGTTTGGCAGTAAAGTTCTCGCCAACAGCCGTAAGAGAGCCGTGATAGCGTCTGACTGCTCGTGAGTGGCACGTAGTTCATTGTAGCTCAATAAATTCGGAGGTAAACCTGCGATTACCGCATGGCCGATGTGGCCAGGCCCGACCTAAGCCAATCAATGTCCATTGCGACAGCGATCCCAGCGACTGGGGCTCGGTGCTCTCCGGGGGGAAAGGGAAGGGGATCTAAAGGAAGAGATCTAAAGAGGGGATTTAAAGGGGCTTTTATTCGGGAACGGGATTTTCAATGAAGCTTGGTAACATTGGTACGACAGACACTCAGATATCACCTCAAAACAGTTTCATGAAAATTTTAATTACAAAAATCGTTCACGTGCAAAGATGACGGGAATAAGATCTAATTTTAATTGCATGTTGATGAGGATTGTTTGACTAAGAAGTAGTTTGAAGCGTGGGATTGTAACATCGATGTCACAGAGAAGTAATTATAATCGTATGATTGCCACGATGATGTGACGGAGAAGCAATACGTCTTATGATTGCATGGAGATACGAATGAGAAGCTGATGAGTTTAGAAATTTCCAATATAGCATAAGAGGAAATGTTGATCATTAGCAGTCAAGTCATTACGGAAGTTTTTGCTCCCTTCGTTCCTCAGAAGTAACTTCATCGTCAATGAGATCCAAGAAGTTTTAATCGCATTCAAAATCAGCGCCGAGACATTGAAATATCGTCGTAATTCTATTTACTTCAGAGGGACCTGAGTACAACGTTTATTAAGATCATCTCAAAGCTGTAATTTATATCAATTGTTAGCGTGCAAATTGAGAATCGTGTTACCGCATACATTCAGCGTTGTATCAATATATTAATTAACACGACCCATACACGTGAATGCTTAGATGTTGTTAGGTTGTTCCGTGAGGGCGCTGTACTGGAATGCGACGACGCTCTCGTGTTTTGAAGTTAGGCATGCTTATATCAGTTTTTGCTTTCCCTTCATACTCAGATTAATGGTATCAATTTTTTTAGTAGTGCAAATGTGACCATTTCCCGTAAACGCTAGTAAAATGAGCGTTGGCCCACAGGCAAACCATTAGGCAACGGTGGTTGATTGGTACTCTGGTGGGCCAGTGCGTAGCGACCGTGTTGAGGACTGCAGCATGGTACTGAAAGACCACAGCGCATCTGGATTTGAGGGACACAAAACCGTACCAATTGAGACCAGCGCAAAGTAGCGGCACAGTATGAGAGAAAATTATTACTTTGATGCTCTTGAATTACAAGCGTGCTACATACGGACGTACACAGTGCATATAAATAGAGGAATTATCAGAAGTTTTGAGAACCACCTGCCAGTATAAGTACTAATTGAACTACTACATTCAGGAGCATTTAGTGAGGGAGGTTTGCATGTGAGTGCTTCTGTAGACTGGCCAAATTTGGAGTCATCCCTCAATCTGCAGGGTGAGGTAAAATTTGCTGAAAGCTTTAACGGTTTGATAAAAGCAAAATAACAGTAATTTCAAATGAGTAATTTGAATAAAAGTAACATCAAAATGACAAAAAATATAGCAAATTACAGCTTACATAAGTTTATCAGCAAAAAAATTTCGCAGTTTTTATTCCTGATGTGACTTCGATTTCATTAAATCAACAAACATGTAAGATAATTTTTGCCGCCTCCTGCATAGCCGGTGGAGCAGCGGTGGAGCACAGGGCCCCCCAGCGACACACGGCACCCTGCCACCTCTGGACAAGTCGTCCTGTCTTCATTACGCAGCAATAATTAGACGCAGTAGACAGTCGCCAATCTCAGCTGAATAATTGCCCATAATTAAGAACAAAGATCAATTGGTCTCGAGGACGAAGATGGTCCTGCGTCTGAAGCAGCGCTCGCGTTGAGGAGCTTTTGAGTCACGTTCTTCTCAAGGATTCTAATGAGGATGAACTTAAACGTTAATTTAGAATTTTGTTCAGACCATGGCTTTGAAATTAAATGCGAATTAATTGTGGATTTAGTTATAGTTCTTATCAGGGATTTATTTATTGTTTTAGTAATTTTTATTTTGTTGAGAAAATGCTTCTCACTTGAAAACTGGATTTGGCTGTGCTGACAGTTTTAATTGGATTGACGGGTCACTTTATTCATATACAGTTCCCGTGTGAGTCTTCAAGCAACACAATGAGAGCCTCCACGCATTTCTTAATCTTGCTTACCTCTCAGGGGTCGGTGGCGAGAAACTATAGTCGGTATCGGACGAACAGGCATTTGTAATGGGGGGACAAAAAAAATCCGTAATAACTTCTGAAATATTTGAAGAATTTTGAAAAACTGAAGACCATCAGAGCCCTGCGGCTTACAAATTTTATTTTATTTATTTTGAAGGCGATATTTTCCACGAGCGAAAACTGTTCATTACGGCACTATAGTGAGTTCTTGTTCCTTTTTGCCTCAATGGATTTTGCTTAAGACCAGGTTCCATTACATACCTGTGGTGTGAACACAAGAGGAGTGTGCTCCGAAGGATCATTAAGGAATTCATTTCAAAAGTTCTTTGACAGCTGATTTTATTAATGCAGAATACAAACTTGTTGGTTAAGTTAATTTACTTGGGTTAGGAATATATTTCTTTTGAAAACGAGGTAGCATTGAAAAAGGCAAAAAATACACCATAAAATAACGGATTTTGTTCTCCATCACCTTCTAAATTAACCTGTAATGTTAGATTTTTATTTTATGATAAAGTGGGCTGCCTTATCGCTTTACATAACTTTGAAATCAACTGACTAGCTCAAATGAACTACCTTACGTCACGTTACGTACTACACCCAGCAGTTAATTTTTAGAAATCATCACTGCGTCAGTGAACGGTTGTGTATATGTGTCAAGTCTACAGAGGAAGAAAACGGAGGTAATTCAAGGCAGCTATGGGATACGGTATCATAATCTATTGATTCCGTTAAAATTGTTTCGAAAAGCTATGGTACACCTATTATCTTCCATCGTAGCCATTGATTGCTGGCGTAGCTAACACCCGATAGATATTGTTTCAGTTCGATTGTTATCGTTTAAAAATCGTTCTCCAAAGTTATTGTGTTAAAATCGTCCTCGTTGTTATCGTGCTAGTGATTGCTTCCATTAGATTATTACTGTGACTTAATAACTGAGATTCTGGTAATAAGTCAAACAACTGAAGTATGCGATAGTCAAAAAGTACTGAAATTGGTATGTCGAGCGAGAATATTTAGGATTTATTTGTAGTAAAGTGAGATTAAGTACTACTAAGAGATGTTGAAACGATCGGAACGTTTACAAAAATTAATTTATAAAAGAAATATTCTACATGCTATATACGTGCCGAACATTTCCTTTATTTAGTGCGAACCAATCGCAGATAGCCCCAAAAATCTGTTTAGAAGCATTGGAGTTGCAGCTTCATTTACTGCGCTCTGGAAATGGCGGAAGGGGATCACACGAGTCGAGTTTTGCAGAGCTTCATTCGCTAACGAACGACTTGTTAACGAACAGCAAAGTGCGGAGTCTGGCGGGTTTTACGAAGTCCAAGAACAATTTGGCAATCTTAAGGTTTCGCAAAAAGATGATGGAGATGCGTTCGTACACCAGTGAGCCAAGCATGAGATCAAACGCAGGCTGTGACAAACGATGGAGATCAGAAAAATGATTGGGATTGCGGCGATTGGTAAAGATTCTAGCGAATGATGGTATCCTTGACGAATGATGGGGGGTTGACGACTGAAGCTAGGAGAATGTGATGAATGGTCGAAACTAAGACAAATCACGAAGGCTTAGAAAAAATGGGAGAGAACCGTTAAAATAACGATAAAAACTGTAACAAATGACAGCGATTCACACGGATACAATTTTATTGCTGAGGACCAATTATAGCCGCTGTGATGGTGGACTGAATTATTTGCATGAAAACCAAGATGAAACTTACGAAGTCCTTTTTTTACATAAAAACTAAGACGCTGATATTGACGTTGGACACTAAATCTCGCGTTGTTATAGAACGAGAAGATGAAACGTACTAACGGTCATAGAAACAGGCAAAGGTTACAGAATTCAAACTGAATGCACAACAGACCAGCACAAGAAGCAATGAATTAGCTGAATGTGACTCTGTTGTTCGTTCATGCCTAATGTGCTCAATGACTGTCACTCGCTAACTGATGCAGTAACGTACCGACTGAGTCTGTGATGTGTTACGTAACTGAAGTTCTCAAATGCAAATCTAGACTGTAACTTATCAATGGGAGCTATAGCACTGCACATGAGACTGTAGCGTATCAAGTGAAACTGTGATGTACCGAAAATAATAAGAATAATCTTCTATTAAGAGGCTGAGTACCGTGTGAAGTGGAGTAGCCGAAATAATTTACGTGTAACGAACTGATGTTGCATTAAACGAAGAGTGCGGGGACTTGAAGAAGAGGAGGAGGCCGAGAGGTTCACGTCCGAAGCGAAGGCTGAAACCTCTCTAGCGACTTTACAAATCTCAGCTAAACGTGAAAGTTTTAAACAAGCCCTGCTTTTATTGCCAGACCGCCTGCGCTGCCTGCATTCCTGACGTGAAGACCTTGGTTAACTCATCTGGCGAGTGCTGGGCGCAAAATAATTGAGCCTGTGTTAACATCTCACTTTAAAAGGCCTTGTAATATGAGAGTGCCAGCGCGGGAATACTGGCCAGAGAGAGGCAGAGACCGCCACATTTGCTGCACAGTTCGCTGGTTAATAAGTGATGAAAGCGAGGAGAGGCGTACTTCTCTCCCGGGATTTTCCTCCTCCAAAGATCCAGTTTCGAGCGCACCTGCCACATTTCAAGGCAGATCTGCCATGCGCTGGGGGCTAGTAAATCATCAAAGGAAAGGAAATGCTGATTTTATGAGACCTGGGAATGTCCTTTCAGCCCTCATCTCTTTCAATTGAGCTGCACTGCAAACTCTGCAAGCGGAAAACAGCTCGTGAAGTTCAGACGGGCTCTCATCGAGTAACAGGAGTCTGCTCGCTAAAAAAGTAGGAAAATGGTTCATTTCTCGCCAGAGCTATAAATGTACTGTTGCGTAAATCAATTAGTGCTATTATAAGTTCATGATAACGTTTCTTAACTGCACATTATCGTAGTACTGCGTACTGTACACCGATTGAAATAACAATTATTGAACTGCAAGTAAGACATATCATCACTGTCTATTTTACCGGAAATTCAGGATTTACAGCGAGCTAAAGGATGATATTTAACAGGATGCAAAGGCAACACAAGTTATGCAAATTGTTCGGAGTGTCACAAGCTGCAGCGCTTTGGCTCCATTTTGAACGAAGGAGACTTGCAATGATAGAATATTTTCTGGAACGATTTCTCTTTTTCGTCAAAAAATCTTTGGGGCTATCAATTGAAATATATTAAAATTGGAGGCACGTAGCGGGACCACTCCATGAAGTAAAAATTCCAGGGAGCTAATTTCCGCAGAGCAGTGACCGAGCGGAGCAGAATTGCTGAATATCGTCCAGGCCTCCGCCGGACAGCCTCCAGAAAAAAAGACAAAAGACAAACGTACCCCCGTGCTCCAAAGCAGTAATGAGAAGAAAACATGGCGAAGTCTCAAGACTCTTCGCGAGTCACAAGCACAGACTTATTCGGGTATGAAGTGAGCGACGAAGAAGCAATTATTCTTCTCTCGAGTCGCTCTCGGGAGCCGCTGCTCATTTTTGAGACGAGCAACCATGATGTCGGCGGCGCTCCTTGCCATCCATCATAAGCGGCGACTCTAAAACGAGCATGGAAATTTCCTCAGCAAATTACATCGGTGCGTAAGTCGGCCACGCCGTCGTTTATTAAGTCCTGCACCAGGCAGGACCCCCCCGCACAAATCTGGGGCCCCCTACAGCAAGGGGCCCCCTACAGCAAGAGGCCCCCTACAGCAAGGGGCCCCCTACAGCAAGGGGCCCCTACAGCAAGGGGCCCCCTACAGCAAGGGGCCCCCTAAAGCAAGGGGCCCCCTACAGCAAGGGGCCCCCTAAAGCAAGGGGCTCCTCAGCAGGCTTAAGCTAATGGGAACACCGCTGGTGGCGCAAGGCTTCATTTTTTATAATGCTTCTCAACCACGGTCTCCAAGCTAAAAAAAATTCTAACGTACAGCAAGGACTAAAATTTCGAGCGTTTTTGACTTAAAAGAATCTGCATTGGCTTTTCATTACTTATGATGAGTTCAATTTTGTTACGGATGTATGATGAGCTTTGGCATCTATAACCCACTTTGACGAAGTTTTCTTTAGGCGAACGCTTTACGAAATGCATGGACACTCGGTGTACGCGAGTGGCAAGCAGAACACAAGAGCAGAGCGTGAGCGTTGAGGTAGAGCTGAGTCAACTCAAAGCACAGCTTGTAACTTCGTTGCACCCAAATTGTAGCCTCAATTCTGGCAGGCACAGGTTACATATGTGCTGATGTAGGCACAGGTTACACAAGTGCTGATGCACTGAGAGGGACTATGCAACAGGGCGTGGCAGACTGTGATTCAGAATCAAAGTGGCACTTAATTGCCACTATTTCTGCAGCGTAGCTAATGGTCATTATTAACGAAGGATGCCTTTGTTTTTATTTTAACTGCAGAGTTAAGAGTCACTTACAGCTATGACGGCGTTTCCTTTCTAAGGTTAAACCAAAATTTTTATCTTGAATTTTATATGGTGACAAAAATCAAGATAAAAGCTTCATCTATTATTAACATATGAAGCTTCTTTCTTGACTTTTGTTCAGGAAAATATCCGTATATTTGTAGCCAAACGTGAGATTTTCGTTAACTTTCATAGCGTAAGTATAATTTCTTTGGAACTAACTTGATACTTGGCTCCTTTCTATGCTTGCGATGCTAGTTTTTATACTCATGACGTCAGACGCTGAGCTCACAACTCATTAATGTAATTGCAATATTTCTGCATGCCCAATACTCGTCAATACCCAGGACCCCTTTGTGCCCAATACCCGTAGATATCTAATACTCGTGTACTCCCAACACTTGCATATAGCAATTATTCATAGATATTTGATACTTATGAATTTTCAAAGTTCGTTTGTACCCAATAGTGTTGCGGTCACACGACCGTCACAGGGACTCGTCAAAGAACAGAAATGACAGTTTTAGTACCGTGACCGAGACACTGATCATGCCCACTGCGTAACTTCATCTATAGTCAACACGCCTCCCCAAGGTGCGTCCTCGCGCTCAAGTCACTTAAACTCTTTGAGTTCTATCGAGACACTCCATGCAATCATGGATGATATTTCGCTTGGTATTTACATGCATTCTGAATTTCTCAGCTAGAGAACTGTCAGCGCCGTCTCGGAACGCCAGGTAAAATGATGTTGTCCATCTCGCACCACGTCAACTCAAAACACTAAAGATCAAAATTGATCATTGAATTATTTAGATGTTCTAAGCGGAATGCAAAGTACAAAGTAAAGTTGCATGTAAGTTTCCAAAATTATTTATATGTTTAAACATTTTATATGTTTTCATACGTAATGCGCACAATCCTGTACGATATACTTAATATATGTTATATTCGTATGCTGGGAATAATTAGCTCGCCAGCGGACGTCTAAGACTTGGTAATAACACACCTCTGTGCAGGTGCGAGATGTGCGTACGGCGAAATGGTAGGAGAAATGTGTGTTGACAGCAACGCACTTGAGTGGGTGACTACGCGGGCTGATTCCCACCTGATCCGTACTGTGCACAGCTGGGAATACGATATTGATCTTAGACACACCCTAACGTTAGGAATAGCGAATTTTTTTCTACCAATACATGAAGTTCTAGTTATACGGTAGTCTTTTATCCTTTCCTAATTGACTATTTTCATGTATTCTCATATCCGTAGGGGTGTTTTTAGACGCGCTGGCACACGCGTCGCTCCAGCGCGTCAAAAGGCACTCCTACAGACATGAGAATACATGGAAATAGGCGCGTAAGAAAGGATAAACGATTACAGTATGTCGAGGACTTCCTGTCCTCTCTTTAACACAATTCGCTGTCACGAGAAAAGGACACTTGGCAGCTACGCTGAGAATGGTGACACTCGTCATTCGAACGAGCTCACTCGTGACCGCACGCAGTCCTGAGGTCCAATTAAATTGTAATCCTCGCCTCGACTTGCACGAGTTACCTCGTTTTTACGCAACTTGTATTTTGCTGCTTTAGGAGAGCAAACTCTTCAAATTTCCGGTTAGCTAAAGTTTGAGACGAGTTAACTCGTCCCTCCTTGACCTCTTATAGGCATGAGCCGACCATTCCCTGGTGCAGTCCTGCATTTCAAGGCAGTAAAGTCGCCTAAAAACTTCAAGTCTTCAGAAAGTAGCGAACCTATACCCAGCAAGGACTAATTCACAGCATGTCGCAAAAAAGCGATGCTTCTCGTTACTCAGTCATTAAGGGCCTATTAAATTCCGTTTAATTTGTTATAGATACTTATAACGGATAAAATTAACGTATCTATTTCTTATTTTATTGTACGAAGTATAACTGTTAAACATGCAGCAAATACTTTAATCAATCATAGAGCGGTAACGCTGTTCTTGCGAGACCCTGTATGCTCTGCGACACTCCCTCGTCCTGTCTGGTCTTCGGGCTCATGTTCACCACGCCCTCAACAGCTTCCATGATGGCCACATCGCTAAAATACTCAAGTATGACCAGCATTGATGGTAGCCTGAAGGGAACGCGATGACTACTAACCTCAGAAATTAAAGAATGGAGCAATGCGCTAACTGAAACATACTTTTAGAAGCCTTCCTTTCATTCAAATACAAAGTATCCACGAATCACTGCTGTTCGTCTTTCATTCATTGCTAATGAGCTAATATTTTAAAAAATATTTTCTTTCCCTTGTGAAAAAAAATTCGAGCTCATAAAAAGTACCGAAGGGTGGAGGTGAAGAACCTTGTAGCGGAGATAAAAATGTAGAGGTAAAGAACTGTTGTAGGGGAGGCGTTAGTTACCTGGTGTACCTGGTAAATTTCCTTGACTTAGTAAACAACTCGCTAGCTCAACAGTACCTCACGACTTTCACTGTGACCTTATTGAAACTATTTCTTGTTGGAACAAACAATCCTATTTCAATTAGAATCCAGTAATAATCCAATCAATCCTGTATGAATTACAATCCAGAAACCGTCCAATTAATTCTGTTCGAATAGCAATCTGCTAAGAATCCAACAAATCCCAAACAGTCTTATAAGAATTTTTTGTTCTTTACAAGAGAAATAAACTTTTAAACCTAATACAATCGCTACATGAGAAACAATCCAGCAAGAATATTTGAGTCTTATATAAGGAAAATACTTTAAGAATCTTACAATCTTTGCATGAAAATCAATTCAGAAAAAATATTCCAGTTTTTAGATTGGAAAAAATTAATAAAAAAGCTTCCAGCTTTTTATCGAGAAACAATCCAGAAAGAATGTTCCACTCTTCGCTTTGGGGAACAATCCAGAAAGAATGTCCCAGTCTTCGCTTTGGGGAACAATCCAGAAAGAATGTCCCAGTCTTCGCTTTAGGGAACAATCCAGAAAGAATGTCCCAGTCTTCGCATTTGGGGAACAATCCAAAAAGAATGTCTCAGTCTTCGCTTTGGGGAACAATCCAGAAAGAATGTCTCAGTCTTCGCGTCGGGGAACAATCCAGAAAGAATGTCTCAGTCTTCGCGTAGGGGAACAATCCAGAAAGAATGTCCCAGTCTTCGCTTTAGGGAACAATCAAGAAAGAATGTCCCAGTCTTCGCGCTGGGGAACAATCCAGAAAGAATGTCCCAGTCTTCGCATTGGGGAACAATCCAGAAAGAATGTCCCAGGTTTCGCTTTGGGGAACAATCCAGAAAGAATGTCCCAGTCTTCGCATTTGGGGAACAGTCCAGAAAGAATGTTCCAGTCTTCGCATTTGGGGAACAATCCAGAAAGAATGTCCCAGTCTTCGCGTTGGGGAACAATTCAATGAGATTTTTTAAATCCTTAAATTCGGAGAGCTCCTCGGATACTCATCGCTTCCGATGCTAATAACACTCTTTGGAGGAGGAGGAGGAGCTCTGGTCCGGCATTATAAGCTGGAGAAGTTTGAGAACAGGCTCCTGGAGACCCGCCAACTGAATATTGAATGAACGCTTTTTCTGTTGCACTTAAACAACAATTTTTGATCCCAAATTAAATTTTAAAATGGAGTTGAGCAAGTTACGCGTATACAATCACTTCATCAATAGCTACAAAATATTTCGATGTTAAGCTTAACTTTGTGATCGATTTCAAAAGTATATGTTACTTTTTAAAACCCTACAGTCAATGAGATAGCATCAATTTTAGGACTAAGGTGAATTTGGCTTACATGTTGACAACTCTTACACGTAACCCAAATTTTCATAACTTCTCTTCTAATGCGAATGTAGACAGTAGTCGTTGCTACTGACACTTCCTCCCGCTAGTAAATTTAGGTTACAAGTTGTAAAGCCTTCAATCAGCTTGAACTATCAGCATAATGCAATTAACTTACGTATGATGACATGACTCCTAATGTTTAACTCTTAACGCGTCATCACGTGAATATTCGTGGCCGTGGTTGTTGCGTGCACACGTCACTGTCGGGTACACAGACCGTGTGCAGGCGCCTCACGCCTTCTAGGGGAAATTCGTTAACCAGTTGAAGCAAACTTCCCCACAACGAATGCAAAGCTGCCCTAAGTGCACCGAATGACCGAACAGGTGGAGTAAAGGCTTAGTGGAGAAAGAAAAAGAGAAAAAAAGAAAAGCGTTTATTCCGAAATCAGTCTCCTATGAAGCATGATGCAATCGGGTTTTCTACTGTAAGACTACATGTTGAAAATTTAAAATGTGGAATCGCGTTGAGACATCAATTGTGATCGGTAAAACTACAACCTCAAAATGACTCGTGGAAGTCACGTCGAAACTTTTAATTTGAATTTCAATTCGGTGCTAAGCACCAAGAGTTAAATAATAACCAAATCATAGTGTAATTTTTTGTGCATAACCCTGAAAATTTAGATATTACAGTGGAAAGATGGGTCATTGCAACCTTAATTCTTTTAAACGTAAGATAGGCCGTAAAATGATCAAAAAAATCTGATCTGCAATGACTTATACAGAATGAGAGATCTACAATGTGAATTAGAGGTGTAATACGACTGTAGTTCTACAGATTTTTGCCCTCTAGTTCTTGCGAAACACATTTCTAAGGGGGCGATGTGAGTTAACAATTGTATTGTGCGAACTTGTGTTCTTTGAGAGAGACGAAAAATTATCCCTTCCAAAAGTATGGGACACACGTGACACGTAATATGATAAATCCCTTGGCAATAAATAAGTAAGAATACTGTACTATGATCAAAGATGCAAATCACATTAATACTTCAAACTATGATTTCTCATTTGGTATCTGATCGAACTCGCACACTGCACGATCCACAAAGCATAAATTAATTATTATACAAATTCGTTGAATACCTCATCATACAAGGTAAAATCGAAAGTCGCATTAAAAGATCATAAGACGAGACAAATAAGGCTGAATATATTACAAAATATACAGAATTATATATCGATGACACTCAAAGTGTGAGAGAGTTTTTGACCAAGACTGGGATGCCGCCACCTACCGACCTTCCCTATTCCCCTGATCTCGCTCCCTGCAACTTTTTGTTCCCCCGAAGGAAGAAATTCCTCAAAGGAAAACGTTTCGCAGATGTCCAAGAGGTTAAGAAGAAAACGACGGAGTCATCAAAAAACATTACTTCACAAGAGTTTCAGAACTGCTTTGAAAAGTGGAAAATACGTCTGGACCGGGCGTGCATTTCTTCAAATGAAGAATACTTTGAAGGTGAAAAGACAATAAACATACGACCATAACTGAGTAAAATTATATAAAAGAATTCTGAGTACTTTTGGGTTCCCCTTTGTAGATACATATGCAACAGGCCGAAGAAAAAATCAGGCTTTTACGAAACACCAAAAAGTTTCAACTGTTTCTTGAAATGCCCGATTCATTCAGTCGTTTCTTGAAATACCCGATTCAATCAGTCGTTTCTTGAAATGCCCGATCCATTCAGTCGTTTCTTGAAATACCCGATTCAATCAGTCGTTTCTTGAAAAAGCCCGATTCATTCAGTCGTTTCTTGAAATGCCCGATTCACTCAGTCGTTTCGTGAAATGCCTAAAATTTTCAGGATTCGAACAAAATTACTAATTAACTAAGAAGATCATTAAGGAGCCGAAGCAATCTCAATGAGAATAAAAGAGCAAGGCAAGTCCCGTTAATCATATGAATGTTTTTTCATAGAACCTAATTTAAAACGTCTCGGCCTCTGGCCATCTTAAGTGATTGAGAAAACCTCTGAAAATACCGAACGATAACTAATTTAGTACACGTATTATAAAATTACGCAAGAAAAATATAAAAACGATACTACACAACGGGTAAAACAACGAAATAAAGGCAAATAAGGAGTTATCATTCTATCAAATAAAAGTATAATGCAAAAAAGCTGAATTCAGGTTATTTGTTTACTATTGCCAAAGGGAATGAGCTGAGGCCGTTATTTAAAACAGGCTGAAGCTTGAAAAACAAATTTCCTGCAGGAGAAAAGAATGTACTTCGTTTTACTTATATTGATGCATATTTT
>VOMN01018276.1:0-31067 GCA_014899125.1 Orchestia grillus
TAGAAGTCATAGAACTTATTCGGGCCAACAAGTAGCTATGTATAAAAAACTGTCCCTTATAATGGTATGAGAAATCCGTGCTTGTAATTTCTTTCAATGATGTAACACTTGTGGTAATAAATTGTTTCAAATTGTTTCCAATTCTGAGATATACCGTCCGATATGAACAGTAATCAATCAAATCAATATGCTCAATAGTAACCAAACGTTAACCCATTACCCTAGGATAGACTCAATTGTGTCTATCTTAGGTTCATTCACGAGTCCGTCGGATGGATTCAATTGAGACGAGACATTGAGCTTTGTCACAATTTGTCGCCAGTGGATAAATAACTCATCGAAAATTTGAAAAGTTGGCCATAAATGAGGGCAAGCGAGTGGGAGCCCAATTGAATGCTCCCATTAGGGGTTAACAGAAAATTTAATAGATCATGAACAGTGAACCATCACCTGGAAAAGTAATACTCTGAAGTAATATCTAGAACAGCGCTCTCGAAGCAACTGGCTTTTACGGAGAAAAAAAAAACACAACGATCGGAATGCAATACAATGCTGAGTAACTTAACGAATAAACATATAGATTTGAAAACTTTTTTTCAAACTCTAAGACTGAATAGATCGTGCGATCGATTTACACGTACGTTTCTTACCGACGTTATTAGAGTAAATACATTTTACTAAGACGCACTTCAATTTCAAAAGTTTATCATGAAAAAATTACAAATGCCATTTTACAAAGACTTTTCAGGTAAGGGATTGTCACACATGCAAATCAAGTTGTCGAAAAAATAGGCACTTCTAAACCTTCAAACATCGGCTTACCCAAATCAGATCAATGAAAAAAAAACAGAATAGGTTCGTTTAGATTCAATTACATGATACTTTATAGTCATGTCCGCAATAAGCCTAACGAATAACTGACTCTAACGTATAATGCAACAGATTTGCGAGGCAAGGCAGTTTTTTGGGTCACACATGATGGTCTCCCATGCTAAACCGCACGAGGAGCAGACTAAATAGAAAATAATCTGCACGAGACGTCCAATCTATGAACAAGCCCACGGATATATAAGAAGCCTGAGTACGTCTAACACAAAGTATTTATAGATCATGTACTACTGTAGTCAAAGGAACCGAAAAATCATAATTCAACTGACAGTCAAACAGCAACCATCATCAATTTTCATACTCTCTGTTGGAAATAAGTAATACTATAAAACTTTAAACTTAAAATAGAAAATAAAATATTACTATTTTAACTAAACAACCCCAAGGCTGCACAATTATACACACTATGTCGTAGCACACGCATATTTACGGCAATAGTTTTATGAAAAAACAGTCAGTATTCTAGTCTAGTCAAACGTAACCATGCATGATCGAAGAGTGAGATTGAAAAGTAATCATTTACAGATTTTAAAATCTGGCCATTTGATGAACTTTGATAATATAAACTTATCGTTAAAAGTATCATAAATTCATCGTTCACTGCTAATAAATACTGAAGACTTGCACTAGAGCGATGTGTTTTTACAGAATTTGGTTAGCTAAAAGAACTCGACTAACTCTCAATATCGATGAAATACTATCAGAGCTAATCAGGCCGCTGAATAAATATCCTACTCGTCATTATGGGTGACCTCTAGCATTATAGCTTCGATGTTTTTTAACGAACTAATGTTAATCAGAAACGTGGGCGAATAATTACTTCTCTCCTGAGTTACTGAGGCGCGCTGGTGAATGATACTTCGCTGGTAGAGCAAAGAGAGGGGGGAGACCACGAAAATGTAGACAAAAATTGGTACCGTGGCGTTTGCGCTACCAAGTATATGTATGTTCCAACATAAGAATTTCAGAGTTAAAAATCAAAATTAAAGTTTTATTACAACATGGAAATGGAATAAGAAAAACTTGGACATTTTGTGGAACACTAATCTTGGAAAGAGATCTTGTTTGAAAGTTATAACCGTTTCCCTGAGAGCCGGAAACCTACCTGATTTTTTCACATTCAAATGCAAAGCGAGAGACCTAAAGCTGATGTTATTTCCACAAGAGATCCCGTGAGCCTAATTCCGTTCATCATTCGAGGCCACTCATTCAGAAGCCCATGCTATCATTAGAATAAAGCCCCGGCGTGTTATGCAGGACTCCTAATAACATGGAAAGGCATCTCAACATGGGATTCAGAACTCTAATCTGAATTTAATTATATCCGGTCTTTCGCCGGAACCTGCGATCTTGAATTTGAATATTTTTTATGAACGATACAGACGATCCGATCGTATTTTCATGTTTCCATTTACAATGAATGTGAAATCTCATTCGCTCCATCGTCTAAATTTAACTTACACCGTACGACTTGATTTCATCCTTTCGGGGCACGATACAAAACTCCAGCTCTTGTTCTGACATTTAGGTGTGTGATCCAGAACTCCCGATCTCATTTTAATCATATTTTGGGATGCGATCCAGACCCTGTGATCCAAGAGGGATTCCATCGTCTACCAGGTCATCAATCTCTGTACAGGCTCCCATCAATTCTCTTAGACAGGCCTCCACTTTCTTGTGTCCCGAGTTTGAATAGGAACGACTTCAAGAGTCACACACACACAAAAATAGACAGAATTTACGAAATGAGAAGCGACTACACCCATAAAAGTTAATCAAGTTTATAAATGTCGAAATATGCAGAAAAACTTGAGTTAACTTGATGGAACCACCTAAGTCAGTAATAATTGTTCCAATCCCGTGGTTAAAATTATATCAATGTTGATAAATAAAGTTTCGACAAGTTTCCAAGAAGATTCCTGCAACGACACATTGCTATCCGGATGTATGAAGCCCGAATAATGACTTCTCTTCTAAAACTTATCCGTAATCATCCAGTGAGTTACACGCCAAGCATCTGAATAAATTGTGGCTATAGAATTACTTTAACATGAAAAATAAGGAATGATTTTCCGACAAACTCAAGTCTATAGAGCATCACGTCACGCGTAATAGGAAATGGTTAGCAGGTGATAGCCGACCTAAACGTAGCATAAAAATTTTTAAGCGCCAATAGATGTGCCATTTTGCGTAATTTATTTTGTTAACGCTCGCACTGCGTTTCCACTATTTAGTCGAAAGTAGAGTATTAAGCTATCAACGTAGTGCAGAAAGGCTGCAGTCGTTCAGCCGCTTCTATAAAGTGAAGACAGGCGTGAACTTTAAAGTACTACGAATTAAAAAGACGAAGAGGTACATAATTATAAATACATTGTGACACCATGATTCAGATCCTTCATTCTTTCATGGATTGTGATCAATAATTTTAAGAGCGTATATTTTCTAGTTATTTACACCTACTCACATTAGATATACATTTAAGCTCATAAGGAATAACTTGCGTGGCAATAGATTGGACCGCACAGCGTTTATCCTCCACATCCCTCTACAATATCAGTGAAGGTCGTACAAGCGGACGGACAAGCGAAGATATAAAGTAGACATAAACAGCCTCGATGACTTATGTTAAGAGGTCGGATGAGCTTGTCTTTGCAAGAAGACGGACAGAAAACAAGTAGCAGGTTCAGATGACAAGCAGGAAAATTTTCAGCGTTATCCTTATAAATCTTAACTATCCTCGAACGAGGAGGACGATCCTCTTCAGGACACCATTCAACCCCAAGAGGAACTAGTGACGTAAATAGACGAGCTTCGTTGAGAAACGAATAAGTATGGAATAAGTATGGATATGAGTTCTCGTTGGAAAAAATGGAAAGTAATTTTTGTGAAAGTGACGGCGATTTATTACTTCCAAAGATAGTACATATATAATCTTTTGAACTTAAATAGGCCATCAAATGCAAGAAATTAAAATAAAAACGAGCGTAACAATGTTTTTAAATCTGACGAGCATCTATATCAAGTGAATAAAAGGCAAAAAGTAAAACTACGCACACTTAAAATGGCAATCGATAGATTACCGAAATTCTGAGTATCATAACCATGCAACCTGAAACGAATATTATTAGGTGAGCAAATTCTCGAGGACTATCGTCACAAGAACCAAGCCACAGTTCTTTAATAATTTGTTTGCTGTCCCGCAAGAGACAAATATCATCATTGTCTGGTTTGAAGGAGAATCGACAAATTAACTATTTTAAGCCCAATTTTATCTGCGGCGTAATGATTGCATTCTTTCATAACTATAATGCAAATACTGCAGTCATTATTGAACCAAGATTGATAATTCATTTTCCATGAGGCACATTTTTACATTTTTTGAGCTCATCGCTCTTATAAGAATTTACCAACTCCGCTAGCGAAGAGAACGAAGGGCCCACATGACTTCCATGCGGTATTTACGAAGCGTCTTGTTGGCCATGAGTTGGCTGGAACTCATAAAATGGATGAAACAAACACCTAGAGCCTGCCAGCGTAGGTATACCCTTCCCAGAGCCCCTTTCCAGCGAAGGAGCTCGTATTAGTTTCGGGAGTTTTTGAGCACCGAACAGGGACAAGCAACAAATTACTTCCGGCGCCGCGAGAATGGATCTGGAGTCCAGAAAAAAGAAGGCGCTCACGGGGAAGCTGGAGAAGGCTGAGGCGCTGCGGCAGCTCTCTCTGCTTTCAGGTAGACATTGGTTTTTACTTTGGGAGTCTAGTGTGATAAATCTCCATTTATAGACAAATCCATGTTAAAAGACATGGATACAGTACAGATACATTCAACTCCTCATGAAATGTGTCTTGTTATCGACACCCTTTATTTCCGACAGAAAAATTAGAATTTAAGCAATTTGCTAAATCAAAGCTTTATTCACAGTCAAACAATTCATACTGACAAGACACCGCAAGCAACATTCTTTACTAAATCCAAAATAACATGCTAACGTACTTTCAACTTGTTTAATTTGATATTTATCTAGAAGAACAAATTAGATTTCGAAAGTAATCACGGATAAATCGTCAAATTTTAAGTACATATCGAATGAAGCAAAAAAGCTTAGTGAGACTCACAACCTGGATAAAATTGCATGTTTCACTGATTTGGCACTCATACGTAAAATTTTATTTGTTTACGTGCATTTAACCTGAGTGAGATGAATAAGCTCTATTCTCTGGGCATTATACAAGATATTAAACGGAATCCCGAATTAATTCGGATGTGTAAAAGATAATCTGCATCATTCGAGAAAATTCGTGACGTCTGTTAGGCTTACCACAGCTCAGGGTATTTTATTTTTCAGAAACGATAAACAGCCGTTAAAATTTGGAACGTCTTTAACAAGGGATACAGCATACGAAAATAAATTTTTGCCTTACAATTTCTGAAGGGGTACTAGAACTTTGCAATGGAAAATAAATTGACCGAACGAGTCCAAACATCCATGATAAAGTGTCCAATGGACATGACATAAAATTAAAAGTTTAAAAAGTTTTCATTTCAGTAGCGAGAACGACTTGTGTCGACATAATCCACGCGCCAGAGAGTATGTGAGCAATAAATATCCCTGTCTCCAAGCTATGAAAAAGCGCCACAAAAAATGGGCCTAGCTTTAGTTAGTGCTGCCTCGTCGAGAAGGCTTTCTCCTTCAGTCTATAATGTTATGGTGTAGTGGCCGAAGGCTAAGCTCAATGAGACTGCTGACTGCAGCCACAAACCGTTGCACAGTAGCTCGCCAGTGCAATATAGGAGACATCAGGCGAAGTAACTCATAACCCTCACTAAATGTTCTTGCAAAAATTGAACAATGCTTTAGCATGCACTGGCTATGCTTTCTCACACAGCCTGCACCGCTGCCGTCGGCTCAACAGTACGAAAGAAAGAGACGATCGAACAAGTCTCAACTACTTGTAATCACAATTGCTGTTTGTCTCTTCCTAAAGGCATTATGTCGTTCGTTGGACAATTAGCAATAATGCTAAAAAAGCCCAAAATGTTCGGTTATGATGAGCAAAGGGCTTCATACAGTTCATTAGTAAATTAGATGATACAGAAAATATGTATGCTAGCTATATCGGAAATAGCGGCTCAAACTATATCTGAATTCAGGCTGCTTAATACTTAATTATGCTAATCATAGAAGTGCTCAGAGAATTTAAATCGACGAATTTCCCACACAAAATTAAGCACAAACGTCCTTAACGTAAACAGGATGATAGAAAAAAATATTCAAGACTTAAGCATAGATCAATAATCGAATGAAATTACCAACACTTGGGAAATAATAGGTAATCAATTACTAAAATATGGTGATCATGTACGGCATAAAGATATTTTAACAATCTACTTCTTAAGATAAAAACGTCTATTAACTCACTACCAGTTATAAAAGGAAGAAGCGATCCATTCCTGTTATGGATCTAACTGCAGTTTCCTCGAACGCTTATGGCATAAAGCGGAAACCAAAGTTTGCAGTGGATAACTAGCTATCCTTCTCGAGAGGCGTACTACTGTGAGATTCATCACTGAAATAATGGAGCAAACGGCAGAATAATGAAGCAAATACTCAAATTCAATTATCAAAAAATATCCTAGGCAAGAAAACACTGACCCAACGGAGCTGAAATCTGAAACACATGACTGTCGGTAAAGTGGCTTACCATCCCTCAACAAAGCTTCTTTTCAGTGAAAATTCAATTAACTTTGACCAAAGCTGAAAAATATACGAACACGCAAATCTGGCCAACAGCTTGCGTCTGGGCTCTCATGAGTACTCGTATAATGAATCATATTCATTAACGAGCCTTCAAAAATGAGAGACAGCTGTGAACGTTTTATCTGCTAACGTTAAAACTACGATGTCGGGCCTGAAAACGAAACCATAAAACTTTCCATGTGGTTAACAGTTAATCGATCGTGGATGGCACGCAATAGCCAATGTTTTGCTCGAATTATCAGCATGAGCTGGAATAGAAGTCAATGAAAACCTGCCATGCAAATGTTTAGAATATTTTTTAAACGAGGATTTTAAAATAATCTCGAATACAATTATTTTAACTAATTTTCATGCGTTTATAGGCATCTGTATGAAAATCCTTATGATACAAAAGGTGGCACATCAGTATGGCCTGGCACGTGGTGTCCGAACAAATTCTAAGGTTTTCAAGGTAAGAAAATAAAAATTACTTGATTAGATGGATTAAAGTGGTTGAAGGAAACACGTAGAATAATGTAATGATGAGAAATTGCCCAATCAGAGGTCATTTATTTCATTCGCTCTATCACTGACTTCATTTTCACATGTACAACCCGATTTAAGGTGTGGTCGAATGTTATGTTTTCTCCAGAAAATAATAGAGTAAACTAGGCATTTATGATAGGGGATAAACATCAATTTAAATTCAATGACGTTTAAACATATACAAACTGGAATATTCCGGACAATAATTGAACATCATACAACACTTGCCTCTACAAGGAGTAGATCAAATAGTCCTAGTGCGTTATCGAAGGGAAAACGTAAACCATAATCTCAGTGAGCAGAAATAATCGGTTTCCGTGAACTTGCAGATGCTCCAACATAAAGTTATCCTGAACTTTACAGCATGCTTGTAATGTAAGTGCGCATTTTAGCGTATGCTTAGCCACTGTAATATACCAGATCTTAACCCGGCGAGAATTAGGGTAAATTAGCTTCGACCGAGCAGCGTAGTTAGAAAAATGACTCGCCCTAAATTTCGCCCAATAATTTGGGAGCTCAGAATATATGGACTGATATTAATTCAAGACAGTTTCTTCATACCTGAGTCATGCGCCAACCTACGCGCCTCTGTTAGGCCTCGCAGCCTTCACATACCTGCAAAAGAAAGATAAAAAGATATCAACATTACGGGCAGAAATGTATGAATAAACGATGCAGATCATCGCGAAGACTCAAAGAATAAAACTATTCTAAAATGATAAAAAAGAACTATGGACATATTTTGATCAACTCTTATGGCACTGATTCCTAAATGAGTAAATTGCTAAAATCGTCCAAACTTAAGACATCAAAGCATTCCTTCTGACTTGAAGGATGTAATTTCACCTTCGTTTAAACCGTACAACTTAATTGTATTTTATTGTGTTTTTTAAAACATGAGCTTTGCGCGGAAAATTTATATGAGAGCAAATTCTCAAAGTATATTCAGAAAAACCCTCACCAAATCACACTCAAAACTAACAACGGTTGCAATAACCAAGTTAGATAAATTAGATAGGAAATCGTCGAAAATTGAGCTGCTTCCCCCCATTGGGCTTAATGATTTCAGACATAGATGATGAGCTTCCAATGAACTTTGAATGATTTGATTTGTGGTTATCGGGAAGAAGTCAGGAAAATTATAAGTAACATATGATTTAGAATTGATCATTTGGGTGAAAGAAAATCCAACCCTAGTTTCTGAATCTTCCGACACAACTTATGCAGGCACCAATTCCTGAATACTAGGACTCGAGGGCATATGCTAATAATTGGAAAATTAGAGAAGTTTAAAACCCTTTAGTTATGCGTAAATAAGAAAGGATGGTAAATTCCGTAATCTATAATCTATGTAATGTTTATTTAAAATATAAATACTCACGGAATTTAGAATTTTAATAAAGAAGAACACTGAGCTAGTTTCAAAATCAGTCAGTAAATTAACTCCAATCACTAACATGACATGACAACAAAGAAGAATCAATGTTTAGTTCAATGCCCAGGCGTTCATCTTATTTAGTTTGAAAGATTTAATTCAAATAGTAAAAAAAAATCAAACACAGATAAAATAATTCTCCCTGAGGTAGAGTTTGAAAATTTTTTGACGTTAAAGCCCCGTCCCATGTATTACCTGGAAAACCGTATTTTGCCCCTTTTTTAAGAAGCCTGGAAGTCAAGGAAAATTTAGAGGGAACACAAAAGCTTTGTCAGCGTGAGAACAGCCGCACATCTCTAGGTGTCCTCTCAGCCCTGGTAACCCTGAGTGAGGGTGAGGCAACGTGGCTTATGTACTAACATGCTGTACACGTAATAAGTTTAACGTACGTACGAAAGTCATTAATAAATTCTGTAGAACTTGGTATAATTGAAAAAACTTACCGGGGAATATGAAAACGGAAAGTAACTAATACAGAGCAAGCGTAAAGTGTAAACACTCAACAGTGTTGACTGATCCATGATCAACGTGAAACTCGACGAAATAGAAAATTGAAAGAACATAGCCAAGAGACAACGGATCGCATAGAGCAATTTACAATGAGAGTTCTAAGGCCCATTATATTTGGATCTACTTTACTACCACGAAGTTGCCATAGCGCGCAAGGGACAGTAGATAACCCTGACCAAAAACAGCAATAATAAAATATTTAATTCAATATTTTTACGTGTTCAGCTGAAGAGACGCAACGCATGAGTGTCGCGACAGATTGAAAATTAGATAAGTCAGTCGTTGAAGCCCTGCGTTCAGGGATTTCAAGTTTTAGAAAAAACACCGTCCTCAATTTTTGCACAAGTTGCGATTAATGTAACTAGGGCTCTACAGCATTAGGGGCCCGCAGTCACAAGTGAGTCCGACGCGTGACCAGCGTCCAAGAAGCAGCCTGAGTGCAAATCACAGCGCTACTGTCATGAATAACTAGGATGCAAGAAGAGCGCGCTATAGGTGGCGTGAGAAAACTAAGTTTTTTAACAGCGAAGAGAAAACAGAGTGCAATGACAACGATTGGACGTACGATTGTTGTCATTTATAGGCCAATGAACCTAATCCATCTTGAATCCGAATAGTACCACAGAATTATGAATGAAAAAGGAAAATCAATCAATAGAAGCGTGTTTTGGTATAGGTACCTTTGTGTATTACGTCTGGAGCGTCTGCTCTCCCAGAAAGCGGACATCACAAGGTGGATCCGCTCGATGAATATGCTCATCATCCCATGAGAGCCCACAACACTTGACCAATGACGCCCATAGTTCCTACATGATCATGAGCGTCAGTAGCGATAAGAATATTCCTAATGGTTCCAGTATTCATAATTCGAGGAAAAGTGTACATAGCAACAAGAGTGTCTCTGCTACGAGGAGTGCAAATAGAAGGTGAAGTGCAACACACGCAAATGATAGGAGTGCCCGCTGGTGCGTACAGTACTAAGGCAGGCCCCGAACATGCCAAAGTGCAGAGAGCACCACCAGCCCTCGCCGGACACCTCAGCAGCAGCCGCATAATGGTGTTGTCTGGCGTTATCAGAGCAGTAAGTGGAAGGTTCACTGCCAGGGACTCCGAGACTTTTAGAGAGGAATGTTGAGAGCTCCACACCCTCATTTTAGGAGCCAGCAAAACAGGGTTCTTGAATTTATGTGTAAAGATGTCAATGAACGGAGTAGCCATTACTTACAAGATATGTTTGTGAGTGTGTACCCACTCCTGGGTGCGTAAAGGCTTATAGTCTATTTATTTGAAATAGTTAATTATGGAGTGGACCCTCACGTAGCATGAAAATTTTGAATTCTATAAAATGATTCACGACAACAAAATACACAAACAAGGCACTAATTAAACAATAATAACCGATTCAAAAATTCTAAATAGAAAATAGAAGAAGAGTCGTAAAACGACGAGCAGCATTTCGTGAGGCTTTCTCATCAGCGGCACCATTGCAAAGATATTTTCGGCAAAGGTTCATCAATGAAGGTGTCAATTGCATCAGTAATTCACACGTTGATGCCAGGCTTATTCGGTGGCGGGTTTGCATAAACCGACGCGATTGCAAGCTTTCGTTTGAACGTTGACATCGACGGGCGAGGTTTCGCGGTTACTAAATGATACACAGAGCCTGCTCTTCGAATTAACTGAAAATTACAAACAAAAAATATGCCGGTTTTTCGTAGTACCCTCTTTTAATTATTTACATAATGTCCAGTTTATATCGAGACTCATGGGAATCTAAGAACAACAAGAACTCAAAAAGAAAATTTCATAAATTTTGATCGAAATTTTTTTTCGACGGTTCCTGGAGAAATGTTGAATTTGTCTTTTTCAACGACCGTACCCCATGGTTGACCATTCTCTAGGTGCAAATGTATCCTGTAAAAGTGACGGGTCATAATACGTATATGTATGTAAATGTGTCATTTCATACCGACAGCCTCAACTTCTGGCTACACTCGCACACTCAGATACCCAGATGTTGAGCCTCTATCCCTTGAATAGTGTTGATTTCGAACATCTAGTTTTGGAACCATAACTCTTTTTTTCCGGGGTGGTTTATTCTTATACCGTAAAATAAAATTAATTTAATCGTCAATCTTGTGCAACCTTGTACTCGTATCTTAACCGTTCTAATGCACGTCGGAGTAAAAAAATCTTTCCCTTTTGCGACACAAAACAGCATTGGTTAGGAGAACGACCGTTGGCGCCAGCAAGCTTGGTCTGCTCCCAGACGTGTCCCAGGAGCCAGCTCAACCTTGACACCACACCACATTCATTCGTAGCGACAGCTGATTTATAACGAGTCTCCGTGCCTACCATCCCTTCTCAGATTTACACCATATAAATTCAAAATCACAGACTTTTTAAATTAGATATCTTTAATTACTTTACACCATCATAGTGAGGAAAAATACTTAAGAGTATAAATTACAAAAACTGAGTACATATTTTGACGAAAATGACTAAACTTTCTAAGATGTAGCCCAAAGACTCATTATTTCAAACGATCTCCTTAAAAAGTTTCTGAAAATTGCAAGCATCTTTATTATATATTATTTTAAGTGATTTAAAAAAAAATATTTATCACCTATGGAAAGTAAATTTTAATAAAAACATATCGATGGAGACATTCTCCACGTCTTTGAAAGCATTTATTTTCGACGTATTAATTAACGTAGCTTGTGTAGCAGCTAGCTCCAGCAACAGGCTCGATGCAATAGGACAGATATCAAGTGAAGCAGTAATTCGTACCGACTGAGCTACAGTTTAAATTATCCGCGTGCAGGTCAGCATGCGTACAAGCTCTGATATTGAATAGAATTTTCTTATAAACAAACGACAAGAACTTGGTATCGAAGTTATTGAAAAACGTAATAAACACATACAATGAGCCTGCAGTATAGTAAACTCGAGTACTAACTTTACATCAACAGTGGAGGTAATATACAAAAGTAATTTGGGATGATTATCATGGTTAACAAAATCGAATCAAATGCAGGAAGAGAATTGTGCAGCAACGCGAGTCAACAGGGCTTGTGAAAGATGCTTTGTAGATTCATATGAAAATGGCAACACTTCAAACACCATATACAGTAAACAACGTCCTTAAAAATATAATAAGACATTTTTTTGCTCAAAAAATATCCTCATAGAGAACTCACTTCTCCCAAGTCTACGTACTCACAACTATTTATACTTGGTCGAGAGCAGGTTATTCGTGCACTGTATGCACGAATAACTCAAAAATATTAGGAATGAATCTAGCGATTTACTTGTAGCAGAGAGAGGAGCTCGTACACCAAAATGCTGTCTTCTTTACCCTAAAATCAGTAAAGATTCATCATCAAAGTGGCTCAGAGTTTGCAGCTCGGTGCAGCTCAACGTCGTCTCGAGACACACCAGCGGTTAGGGGCAGGTGCCACATCCAAGTAATTATCCCTGTTCGGTTACGGGCCTGCCAGACACTTGGTACCTGACATGGGATACACAGTCATTACATCCTTAGGACCTCAATACTTAAACGCATTATCTACTCTTTGGGCCACGGAAACGGTTTTCTTGGTGTGCTCGACGTACGGAGGTAAAGCTCTCTAATTTCCCCAAAAGGAAGGACTGCTTCGAAAATATCCACATGGAATGAACCAAAGATGCCGAAAGGATAAATATCATGTCATTTTAGTCATTCACAGCCGTCTACTTTCTTCATTAAACTTGCGCACATTTTTTCTGTGGGAAGTTCACCTGTAATTATAACCACTTCAGAACCAATCAAAATGGAATTAGATTAGTACTGATAAACTGTATTTTCACGAATAAGAAACAGCATTCTTTTCCCACAATTACTCGTTAAATTTTTTCGCGCTATAGAAACCCAAATCCCTCAGTGATTCAAGTCATTTTTTTCAGAACGTAAGGTGCTTAACTAAAGAACGAGAGAATAACTTTGAAGTGATGAATTAACACACATTTTTTTCAAAAGAATTGAGCGATTTCACTTCATATGACAATTGAATAAAAGTTTCAACAGAGACGGTTAAACAACATGCATGGCTAACACAAAAGAGCAGAGGGAGTGGCAGTGTATTTAATGCAAACAAGTTCTTTGAAAGGCATTGGTTTGGTACGCAGTGAGGAGAGTAGCACTACGTATGTAATGGTGATGTCGACGGTGATGTCGATGGTCACAGTGGGAAACGCTTGCCATCAGACGACAAGACGCTCAGCTTTGCTTATCGTGGCCGGACTCTTTCGCCACCAATCGGGAATACCGAAAAATGCCATCATCCTTTCCTGGAACCATTCACCACTAAATATAAGTTTAGGTTTACGAAACATTGTATAGTGACTGTTTCTAATTCTTGAAAAGAGTCAGTCACATACTGGAACATGTCTCTAAAGACTAAATAAAATTTTCGTGATACGAAAATCTGCAAAAAGTTGGGCAAGCTAAATAGTAAGATTAAATACTCGAGTTAAAAAGTTCCACATTCAAAAGAAACTTCCAGACATAAAATAATACAAGAACATCTTGATAGTATCAATTCCTGTATTATTTCGGAGCTTCGCTTTCAAAATTTATAAGATAAACTACTATTCTTGAACAAAGTAAAAAATAACTGAATATTCAAGATATCATGAATAACTATGTGATCATCGTAAGATATAATCGGTATCGTTCACTTGTGTTAGCCTAACAACATTTTCTGGAATAATTTTATTCAATAAATCAAACAGCATGAAAATATCACAGAGTAAACGAACGCAGCATCCATGTTCACAGATCGAAACATGAGGCGACATCTTAACGATGATCAAGTCGGGCGGAGCAAGAAGGAGATCGTCAGACGAGAGCGTGAATAATTGATGAATTGCCGGGATATTGTATCGGCACCTGTTTCCTAACCAAAATTCTCGAGCCATTTTACGGTGTTCCGTCCTGCCTCGGATCGACCGAAGTTGAGACGGATTTTTTGAGCTGGTGGTCACGGTTTAAGGTGCACAGAAAAGCTGGTGCCGCAAAATCTTTGTATCGGTCACAAGAAAGCTTCGCAGCCTTGTCTCACCTCCACAAGCTGAACAATTGAAACTTCGGGACCCCTGGTATCTCGCTTTGACCACTCTGAGCCATTACAATAGGGGCGAGGCTACTTTAATCTGGGTTTTGTGACGACGGCTCAGTCATTAGGGCAAGCCGAATAATGACAATTTGTCAGCGCGCCTCACAAAACCATCAAAAGGAGATTAGGAAATGTAGCGGTGCGTAACATGAGCATGTCATGCGTGTGTTACAATGACGAAGACTCCAACGAGGATGCCAGAATTTGAGTTAGAATTGTCATAGATGATACTGAGTGAGGTATATCCTTAACAATTTTGTAGATCTAGTTGATACAATAATAGAATTGGTTTCAGATAAAGTACCAGATTTTTAAATATTGGATAGCTTCTACGAAGCCAGTCAACAAATTAGACATGAACTAGTGTTTTCAAATATCAGGGCGGTATTATACTGCAGGCATGCAAGCCCCTTGAATCAAATGGGCCGCTCTGTTTCCACCAAAATAAAATTTGACAGGAATCATACCACTACGAAAATTTAGTACTTTAATAGGCAGTCGATAATTAATGGTTCAAGTATGACTACTTTACTGATCAGTTCAGTGATGTTCTTGAGTAAAATAATCATCGCTGGAAGGGCACGCAGTCGTGGACAGCACGACCGGCACGCAAGGTTCTGCATGCAAGGCTCTTCTCGCTGATCTTGCGACGCATAAGTTACGCACGATTAGGAACTTTCACCAAAATATGCACCGAAAGTGCCCTGAGCTTGGGTGATGTAAGACATCATTCAGAAATCTCCCTTTCACTAGTTAAATTAAAGCTTTAATACGGGGTCCGGGCGCCGTGAAAAATCCTGAAACAATCAATAGTCTTCTGGCGACCTTCTAATTTGAGTCAAACAGCCATAATTCAGAGTAGGAGTCGGCAGTGGATAAGAAGTTCCATAAGAGAGAACGTTCGTCATCGCTGGGTGGATGTTCAAAAATTGATTGAGTTCCGTGGGGAAAACATGTCCCAGAGACGTGCAAGAAATCTTTAGAGTTGGAATAGAAAGCTTAGATGCGCTCGTTCTTGACGAGCGGTACCGGAACAAAGAAAGCTTTCCGTGTGGGACTCTTCTGCTTAGGACGATAATGTTAGCAATTCAATACCAAACTATAAGGATAGTCAAAAAAATTTCATAGGTGACTTATCAGTCGATGATGGTCGACGTTTAAGGAGTTGACTATTAGTATAAGGAAAATTTAAACATTGCTTTGAAGTTAAATAAAAGTTACTGAACACTTCATTCAAGTATGGAAGTTTTATGTTACTCGAAACGATGAGATTACTTCAATAACGCTCTCATTCAGAAAGCAATTTTAATTTTTTTAAGTAATTGGATATCTCCACGCTTAATTCTGTGAATGATATATCTAACATCCCAACAATAATATACATAATGTCAATTAGAAAAATCGACTTCAGCTAACTACTTGCCAGGTCTCTGCTACTTTTGTTTCTAAAGCTGAACCTGGATCTGTGGCCCACTCGGCTTAATTATGTTAGCAAATATTCTCTTCTGGTCAGATAACGATAGAGTATCAATAAATGGTTTTTAAATTAATAATTTCGCCTAGAGTATTGAGAGGAATCCACCAAAATCACTTATAATTAACGAGGAATTCAACCAACTAAACTGATAACATTAATGAAACTCCAGAGCATCCGCACACAGTTCGAGGTTTACTGTCTTCAGGCTGAACGAGCCTCCAGTCTTTGAAAAGGAAATATCTACTTCTTAGTTCTGGTATAAGCAGGTGCTTGAGAAAAAATATAAAACACCGTGAATACAAGTCATTTCTACAAATTCTCTGGCTTTTAGTGAAATGGAAAACATTCGTACATTTCTTCATTTCCAGACAACATTATAAATAAAACATGTTAATGTCGCCCCAGAAACAGTACCTCACCGACAGGATTCATTATAAAACTGTTGGTGTCCTTACTAGCCTTAACTTTCTTGCTCCGATGGAAACTTTCAAGTCATCACAATGAAATAATATCAGGTCTCATTAGTATGAGATACGAAGGCCTCCCGACCAGTCATCAATTTCTTCTCACCTTGAGTACGCCCACTTTTTTGGAGCATAATTCTGCACAAAAGTTTCTGATCACATTGTAAAAAAAACACGTTTTTAGTGATGTGGATGCAAATGCCGTCCTTTACGCCAATGTTCGACCGCAGATGAACACATAAAGACAGTTCTTGAAATCATAAAATTTGTGACTCAGCCCACACATAGCGCGAAAAGCTTCAAGTGCATTTCATTCAAAGGAATGCAGAAACAAGCTCGTACTTAATTGAAGCTAATAGAGTACAGACTCGTTGATGTGCATGAGCTACCATCCTGTATAGTGAAGAGCACTGCTTCAACTGCAGAAGCGACTGAAGGAGCAAAGTCGCACTCGCTGAAGCACGTAAGAATCATCGGCAGATTGCGGCCGCTCGACTCAAGCACCGTAATCTCGATAGTCAAGAGTCAAAGCCTTTCTTTTGCATCTCATTTGAGGAGTCGGCCACGGCTACTCTCACTACTCGTACCTACTATGCTATGTTGTAACCATCGCCGCCAGGTGATGGTCGCTGCGATCCATCACGTGACCTCTTCGCCCTCCCCGTTCTTCGGAGAGATCTTTCAACGCCGCCCCTATACGTACAGCCCCTCCTTCCTCCCCACGCCCTGCGCTACCACCCTGGTCTACACCCCTCCCCCACGATACCAACCTCACACCTAGACGAACGCTCAAGAATTTGTTGCTGTGGGGCTTGGGGACGGCGGTTGGAGCTTTCTGTGCTTGCCGTTGCAGACGCATACGCTCACAACCTGCCGCAACACCGGGGCTTCTCGTCGCTCTTGTTTGTTAAAATGACAGTCAAATACCAAAACCTTGCACGCATGACGGTTCCTGCAAGTGCTCGAAGCCCATGCTAATTAATATGCAAATATATGCGGCGAGGGATGCAAGAAACTGTATCACAAGCGAGCGCTCTACAACGATTCCGAATGCAAGCGCTTATGAGCCATCGGAAGGAGAGGCGACATGCGTTATGTATAGGAACATAAAATGAATATCTAATTAGGTTGAAAACAAAGATGATCGCGAATGAAAAGTAGATGTAAAATAACACTTTCTTTGAAAAGAAACTCTGGTACTTACGTAAATATTCATGTTACAATGTTCATTCGTCGAAATAAACAGAGTTCAAGTTAGCTTCTTCAGAGTCTTTGTCGGATAATGTTTTTCAAAAAGTGAAAGAAAATTCTTACAATTTTGAAACAGGGGAGCTATGAATACTCCGAGTGACGCACCATTGAAACATGAGTCGTGATCTACAATTTCATTCCATAATTTCGAAGAACATGTAATTGCATACCCAAACAATGATTAAATAAGACACGTACATATCTGAGTCATCGTGAGTGACACATTAGTCTCGATAAAAGTTTTGCTGCCTCAGTAGTGCGGCACTCACCGAAAGAATGGTTATGTACATGAATGGTTATGAAAACATAAGCTCAGGGAGGAAAGAAGAAACAGGAGGCAGGTTTTGTCACGTTCCGCGTTCCCCTGAGAGTGTGCAGATGATCTCCACGAAGACATCTTGGGACAACCTTTACTCCCAATGAAATCGTCCCGACAAGCAGATCATTTTCACGAACATGCATGTATGAGAGAGTGAAAGAATGATGAAAAAACCTGGTTACCCAAGCTCAGGGTTGCAATTCAAGCTCATTTTAAATTTGAAAGAACAAGAAAACACAAGGTGTGAAAAATTAACTTATGATGAGAGTTGCGTCGTTTTGTGAATTTTAAAGTGGTCGAGAACACGCAAGACATGAGAATTTTCCATTCTAAATTAAGTAGAACTTTCGAGTCGGTTTAGCGTAATCTCATCCTATACGGAGAGAAAAAACATTAATGAAACCCTTAGCCGTTTATAGTCCATTTTGTACATCTTAATAACTGTCTTCGATATCTTGCTGAAAATCCAATCAATCGAGTGCAGTTGAACCAAGAAAAAAGTTACAGGAAAACGAAAAATGAGCGCTAGTATGATACAGTTGTAAATCTCAGGTATATAAAGTTACTTGTGATGTAGGAAAGCGTGCCATGAATACTCGCTACCAACTTCTCAAGAATATAATAAACTTCAAATCTCACAGTACAGCTTGGTAAAATAAGCATTCCATACTCATATCTAACATCGAGGCGCTGTATCAAACTACACTAGTACTTATAGTCGTGAGAGACTTTTGCAACGAAACCAATAGCTTTTTTTTTCATCTTGATCATAGACGATGTGTCTTGAGAAAATGAAAACTAATATAATAAGCTCACGTAATACGTACACCGTAAAGCAAATCAAACAGCATAATGCATCTTAGAACGACGAAAAATTCCTAAAGAAACTAATGTAGAGGAACTTTTTCTGCTCAACAAGGGCATAAATGGGCGAGAACAACTGACGACTTATAAGCTGCTATATGAAAAGACGAAATCAGAAGCGCTCTACACTGTGCCGTTGCAAGCAACAAGACAGAACATCGAAGCGAATACAAAGCTTGCGTTCGACGAACCTGAAGACTAAGCGAAAGGACAAAAACAATTGGAGTTCCAGGGACGAAGTGGAGCAGCGAGTAGCGAGCTCAGGCGATCGAGAGAAGCAGCAATGGCAGGCATATGTCAGCGTCAAGACTGTCATACGAGGTGAGATTTTTATAAATTTGTGTCATCCGGTTGGGGGGAGCAGCAGCAATAGCAACAGGCCTTTACACGAGGAGAAATCGATGGCTGCAATGACCATTTTTCTGCCTAGTCATTGCACAGGAGCAAGCAAGCGTAATGGAAGTTTAAAGTAATTCCATTTGCTCACGAAGAAAAGTAAGTAATCACGACGTGGGCTCAGCGTATTCTTGGCGAAGAGATATTAGATGCTAACATAATCTTTGCACGAAGCGTATGCGCCAAAAATACCCAGTGCAAACACTGCGATCACGAGGCTCATGCATGGCATCCATAATAGTTAATTCTAAGGGCCCTTTCATGTGGGCACCTCCGTTCTAGAAAAAATGAGTTTTATGATAATGGGTTTGCATGCGTGGGTTACGCGCAAGTGAAAGCCTCAGGTATGTAGCATAATTTGACAGTAACTCTAACATAGATACTTGGGGATAAGCATTTGGGCCGACTAAGTACCGATAATGGGTCACCTTTCACCGAACTCTCATTTTAGAATGACTTTTAAGGCTAGTAACCCGACCACGGATCGCGTCAGCGGCGCGGAGAGCAATTTCATCTAAACACTCGAGACATTTGTTCATCTGTCGTCCTATCTCAGCTCGGATGTTGATCTCATCGTGCAATACGCCAATAAATTTCTCGAGACACAAATCTGGTCGGCACTCAATAAAATTGACCGAAACGAAAGGATAGAATGACCCAAGATCATGGCCTCTAGTCATGTAGAGACGGCGGGTTGGAGAATGTCAAACGACTGACGCTCGAAGAAAAACGTTCTTAGAACAAGACATTCTTCTCATAAAATGAAAAAAAAACAGTCCATACTGAAAAGAAAACCAGATGTGTACGAAAGAAGTTTTTTACTAACACCCATTACTTTTCGCCCGTTTCAGAAAATTGAAATCCGCCTATCGGGTATGTTATGGCAGGAGGCAGCCCTGTAAAATTAGTATTGCAAGGTAAAGTCCGATTCTAAAAAAAATTATAGCCATTAAGGGAAACTGCTTCAGGGTTGAGATGAAACACGCAGAAGTTGATTGAACATCGGACCTCATAACCTTATTATGCGTTCGCAGGTCTCATACAAATTCGATCTCTTCTCATTTCAAGACAAACTCAGATCAAATTTGCTAATTTTCGAGTGATCTGATGTACTTTCAATTCAGCATTAACATATGTGCTCATATTAGCGTGACGAGCCGACTACGCAAATATTTTCACTTAATAGCAAAGGAAAACCTTCAATTTTACTCTAGAATAGACCGGGAGGTGTTTGTAATAAGGAATGTGTTGACTTTGAATAGAGAACAGGAGATCTATGCTGTGAAAATGAGCGATCAGTCAACGAAACCTTTGAGCCTTTGTACTGGCTTGGCTTCAAGCCTCAAAACTAGGTTTGCTTATCTTTAATTGTTTCAACAAGAAATAAAAAAATTACAGATTAAATTATTCAAGATGGTTTTGAAAATATTTCACTCATTACACCACGAAGAAAGATGAAAGTCCAACCACACCCACTAAAATAACGTCAGCGTTTAAAATATTACTAATTGAGCTAAGCAATAACCAATGATTACAAACACAACTCAAAAATTACTAACGCATAAAAAGCATTTAAAATGTGCTACCTGTTTGCGTCTAAAATGATATGCATTGGAGAAAATTTCTTCGAAAGTTCACCGCTCGTCGCCTAATCGCTCAAATACATAAAACAGTTAATGCTGAAACAGAAAACAATTAATTTCTGCGAACGAAACTGAAGACAATTAACATGATCGAGCAAGATGTTTACCAGAACATGAACAATTTGGTTTGAAGCTCAGCCTTTACGATCGTTAAGAGGTTAAGCACCCTAAGTACGGCCTTGCGCATGTTCATGGCCGTATTTCAAACCCCCGAAGGTCGACTGGTTGAACTATGCAATTTCTGTAAGTCGGCGCCCGACGGTTGTCACGAACATCTTGACTCCGTCATTAACAAAGACTGCTCACTGGTATTCAACAAAATTGTGAGAACTAGCTACCGTAAAATCAACGATATCTAAAGATCTTCTGCTTTGACAAGTGACCACTTCTGCTAAGTATATTTACAGGCATTGGCCCACTAACAGAATAAATCAAAAATATTTATTCAGTTAGTGGGCCAACACGGCACGGATAATTTAAACCACTGCACAGTGATAATTTTCAGGATAAATACCCCATTATTATAAATGAAAACAAAGACTCCTCGCTAGAATTTGATTTTGTGAAATCGGAGAATATTTTAAAAACGTAGAAATGGTAAAATTTGTATAGTCTTTAGACCCAAGACAAACTTTTTGTCTCGGATGACGATAGCAAATATGAGTGGAGCTCCGTGGAAAGCACAGCGCATCCGTTTTCGTTCCACAGTCGCCTGCAATCAGAACACTTCAGAAGGGTTACTTTAACCTTTATCCAAGATAACGAACTTATTTTTACACTAAAAGAGTATGCATTTATTACGTTCAAGCTTCAACTGCAATAAAGATACGCTCCAGCGACAAAAAAATAGTTATCTGGTTCTTATACGGTGTAGGATCTTCACGCGTACGAAAAATCGTGGCAACTCAGCCGGCATTGTCTATAAGAGACCCAATGAACACCTGGTCGATGTTAAGCCACTCTTGCACCAACTGATCTCTTAGTGCGGCCACAGTACTTGGCTGATCTTCTCCTCGACGCATAACTTGTCATTTTCGGTGATCCCACAAATTTTCTATTGGGTTCATGTCTGGCGACTTGGACGGCCAATCTAAATGTCTGACATATCCTGAATGAATACCATGGCAAATGACAGTTCTGTCCCGGTACACCCGGCAGCTGTCATCCTGAAAGATAAGCAAATCAAGACGTCTTTCTTCATTTAGATACTGTGCAAATGGCAAAACTTGGTTATCTAGCAGCTTAACGTAGCCATGAAGGTTCAGTTTGACGGATATCTCTACCAAAATACCTACTTTCGTGTAGTTGCAAAAGCCACAGAACATGACAGACCTTCCTCCTTGCATCACTCATCACACACAGATTTCGTCGAAGGCTTCATGAAGTCTTTGAGAATACGATGGTAGGATCATTGCTATTGAGATAGAGTTGTAATTCAACTAACCAGTGTAAACATCTACTCTTCTACAGTTCAATTTGCTTGTGCTTGGACCCAGTGTAAACGAATGGTCTTCTGGGCAGGAGTTAACAGCGGCCATTTACGAGCCGCTCTGCTGCATATATATGTAGATCCATTGCATGGAGTTCTCTACGAAGAGTTTGAGCAGAAACAGTAGGAAAAGGACCATCATTGACGTTTCGCAGTAGTTCCATCTCTGATGCAAAGCGATTCCGGTCAACAATGCTGGACATACGTCGACGGTCCAATCGGTGAGAATTTTTTCCGAGCGCAATTTTGCTTTGAATCGCCGTGTATACCGGATTGTTTTCATTGTTATTATATCTGCAGAACTGTCCGGCATGAAACACCAGCGAATCCTGCTAATTTTTTTTCACAGGGTGCCCCTTAGCAAGACCAAACGCAATAGCCTCTTTTTGCTGGTGAGACATCTTGCTTTCGTCCCATCGTTGTGAAGCAACTAATGAACAAGTTATAACCTGTCTGCTGTAAATGAAGACTACCCGGTTAGTAGTTGCGTATAACCTAAACTTCGGTCTGAGCTTCGAAAAACGATTGATTAACGTATTAAATAACTGGAGGTCGAAAAACAGTATATGACTAATTTCATGTCCGGGGAGCTCGTAGTTGTCACTCCTACGCTGTGATAAATTCTCTGGTCAGAAAGTCAAGTGAATATTCTGTCCGGAAGCGATAAAGACCAGTGAAGACTTGACCCTCTACGAGGGACGCTGGCATCCAATTAATCAAATCCCAATTCGTGGGCGCTATCATGAACGGAGGACTTGAGACCACAGTTCCGAGCGCCTCCTACTCGAGACTCGGCAAGATTTCGTTCGAGCCGCCCTTATTTTGTCCCGTGATCGCGACAAGAATGACAAGCAGACGCGGATGCAGCTGGAACAAAGACATCACCCTACTACCCAAAATTTAATGCCAGATTGTCTTTGACTCATCAGTGCGCTAGGTTAGCAAAGAACTGGAATAGCATCGATGTGAGGTTACGTTGTTTCATGGTCAAATGGAACTGTAGTACGGCTGTTTCTGGCAAGGGGCGCAGTTAGAGCACGAGAACCAGAGGCACTGAACGTGGTGAAGGAGACCAAGCAGAATCAATTCGTCAATCCAAATCCGGATTGACAGCGATAGAAATGACTATGGAACATTCTTGTCAGGTACGTGAAGAACAATATAACTTCTGTCAAACTATGCAATGGTTCATGACAAGTACCACTCATTCTTATGTTCTTCCTGGAGCTAAGACAAAAGTTCTTCTCTGGAAATTTAATTCAATCGTGTAAAATAATTTCTGGTATGGTAGAAAATAAATAATACCAAAAAAATGCAGAAAAGTCCAAATTCATGCACACATGTTCAACTTGGTTAAAAAACTGAAATCTGGTATTATGTATATTTTAAACTACCAAGAATAGAGAAGCAGAATAATGTTCCATCGTTTCACACGTACATTTGATAGGACTTCGATGAGTGGCGAGTATTTTAATGGCAACAAACGGATATGTCAACAAAGCTAAATAACATTACAAGTAAGTTAATTACCTGTTCTCACACCCTCAACTTACAGGATAAATTTTCATAACTTTAAAAAATGACCTATGTTTCACCTATATTATAGATCCAAAGTAATAAATCAAAGTCATGAATTAGGTGCTGAGCTCTTCATACTGGGGGAAACTTTTACTCGTGATATTGAGAAAATAGAGTGCTATTTCGTTTCCTTAAACGAGGAGATAATTTTTCTTAGCACCACTAAATTTTAATTTCAAATGCTATAGCAGAGTTAAAATGAACTTTTCCTGAAAAAGTGAGCACGATTCTACGTATAAGAACAGTCATCAAATTTTTCGTCCACGAAGACTATGCAGACATTTTTTGCGCTGAAATTAACCTTTTACCATACAGCTCACAACCCTGCTAAAATGAGAAGCAGATCTGAAGACTTCGTGTAATGAAATACGCTAGGTCTAAGCTGATGAAGTAATGACCCTGATTAAGAATTCTACTCGGGTAGAGTGACTTTGAAGCTACAACGCGGCGCTAGGCACAGCTAAAGGATGGACTTATTTTCAACGGCAAATGATCCCTCGCCTTGATTAAACACAAATTCTTTCCTTGAAGAACGGATTTCGAAAGTTAGCACTGTTCAGCTTATGAATCATGGAAAATTGAAACTGTTAGAAAAGATTCTGAGAAAGACATAATAAAACTAACAATAAAATTTAAGATGGAAAGCAATTTGTTTTACCATGTGTTTCTCAGGGGTAACGAATTCTGAGTTTGTATTGTAAGTTTCGAAAAACTAAATACTTGCTTGTAGCCATAAAGTGGATTGTCAACAGTGAGAAAAAACATGATATTCAACATAAAAAACAAATCAAATACATAACGGAAGAAACTTTTCTACACAATGAAACATGATTTAACTACTTCACCTCACGTCATTTAATTCCTCCGGAAGAGTACACATAGTAATTCAGCCATACCGCTTATACAACTGCAGAACTTTTGAAGAAAGCGATATATCTTCACAGTCATGATTGATTACCAAATCAAACAGTATTCAAGAGAACCAGAGTTACATTATAACTTCAGATCACTTTCCATAAAATCGAAATAGAGTCGAAGAAATTGACGTTTGGTGATAAATTTCCTTGAGAGTATTTTCAAGAATGAAGGTGTATCGAAAATTATTCAAGCAACGAATGTGAATACAAGTGTATTTTCAGAGACGGTCCATAGAATTGGACAACCAGGACGGTGAACAAGCAACAACCGAGAGTATGTAAAAGAGAGCTGCATTCCTTCTCATTACCTTTTGATTATTTATACTTAGATAGCTCGTCTAGTCAATTTTGAAATATGAAAACCTGATATTCCACTAGCTACCGAATTTTGATACTTGTGCACAGCACTAGAACGTCACATTCCTCTTCAAGGCCAAGCTTGAAATTAGTGCCATTGTTCTCAGAGCGGCGACTTTTCTGTGCGCACGAAACGTTAATTTTTCAACTTCCTCTGGATCGTAGCTGTGATCATTGATTCTTGTGAAGTTGGTTTCAAGTTTTCTCCCGGCTTCATCTCTAAGTGGTCATTAAAATATGTAAAATAAACAATTCAAAAGTATATTCGTAAAAATTATAAAAGTCATGAATTCATGGCTTCGAAATTCTTGAAAAAGTTGTTCCTAAGAGTTCGATGTTTAACACAAACTGCAGTCGCATGCGAAGCACACTAAAACTGGTTCCTTTCCGCGGCACTTTTTGGAATGCCCGAGGAGAGTGCAAGTGATTGTACCGAGGACTGAACATGGAAAGCTCTTTAGCCTCACGTGAGTTAGCCCTCATCAGCCCTGGGATACAGACCACATTATCAGCTTATCAAGGCTTCGAGACAGTCTGATCTCTCACGCTTTGTGCTGGGGTAACTCAGGCCTGATCCAAACCGGATAATCCAAAAAGCGGCAATTTGAGGCAGCGCTTCACTGACATCGATCAAATAAAAGGAAGCTCGGGAAAATATTTTCATTGGATGTTCAGTGGAATCAACGAGGGGGAGATCAAGTTGATCACATTTCGGAAATGATCATAGGGAAAATTATACTGGCAAGTATACTTAGTAACATAAATTATTCAGAGTAATACAGAGAAATATGTATTTCAGCCGGACCAGTGCAAAGCTTGCTCCGTCTGAAGGTACTGACGCTCACAGTGAAAAAATTTAAACTGATTTTTCTCTTTCTAAATTAACTTCGAGATCATTTTATGTTATATTTTAATGTTAGTCTGACACTGAGAAAACGCGTCGAAAGAAACACAGAGTTACTCGTTTATGAGTGTCAGCAAAAGATTCACGAACTGATTTGATTCAATAAGGTACAACTTTGTGGCAACATTGATTCAGACAGAATGACTATCTACGAGTACGTTAACGAATGTAGCTCAAAATTGAGTTATCCTACTATAATGCGGTTAGTAGGAAACGTGTCACTAAATCTCCAGGAAGGCGTGTATCTCACACTACCGAGGCCCCTTTATATGCTTTCTATCCGCGTTCAAAGGCAGAACATTAAGGAAAATTAATGGTTGTGAAGTAAAACGAGAGCTAGAACCGTTAGGTGAATAATGGTTACATCGACGACTTCACGCATCAGAGACCAATTTTATGGAAGCGCCACAACACATCAATCTCGTAAATAACAAAGTACACCACAAGCAAAGACTCTATGGCGAGCAAAATGAATAATTTCCGTAAACGCTACAATGAGATAAAGTGAAGAGCTAAAGCACGGAAATCGAGAAATCAGTTGTTTAGATATTACCATCCAGAAATATAATTAATTGTAGACACATTCGAAGTAAGAGTTACATGGAATTTTAGAAAAAAATCCTATCATCGGAAAAATTACATACGCAATAGTTATACAATAATGAAATCAATAGAGTGGGTACGTCGATAAGAATAGTTTAGATGAACAGGCACTAAAAAGACATTCCAGAAATAACGAAGAATATATTCATTAGCATAAACTAATAAGGTGCATCGAAATGACTGATTTTTCTGCTAAAAGCGGTCCATAGCCGAAGAAAAATTGAACTCCATAAGAGGTACAGGGACCAAAGCACTTTCTGTGGCCATAAAATTACCCAGAACCTCTAGAACAGTTCTACGGAGGTAATTAACCCTAGCGAAATACTCAAAGCACTTCAACAGAGGGAACAATGTAAAAGCAACTCCAATAGTCAATTGTTTTGAGGTTTATTATTCAAAATAGTCAATTAGAGGATCAATTAAAAGAAGTGGATGATGTTATCGTCTGCCAGGACAGAGCAGTAACGCCATTACTTCCGCATCAGTGAGCCGTCTGGCGACCACACACTGAAGCTGCTCGCAGGGGGTCGCTCTCCTGCCTCGCTGGTAACTCATATCGGCAGCGGGGCAGACCTGGCCGCCTCTCCCAGGACTAACTGCACTAGCAACTGGCTCGTTTCCTTAGCATTCCTCCCTTCACATACCTCTCCCAGGACTAACTGCACCAGCAACTGACTCGTTTCCTTAGCATTCCTCCCTTCACATACCTCTCCCATCACTAACTGCACCAGCAACTGGCTCGTTTCCTTAGCATTCCTACTTTCACATGCCTTTCCAGTAATAGCAACACCAGCAATTGGCTCGTTTCCATAGCATTCTTACTTTCACAAGCATTTTTCAGGACTAACAACATAAGTGTCTTTGGCTGATATTTAATGTCACTAACTAACCTTTGACGTTCGAAAATCAATAATCTCCAGTCTTTAGTTTGATACGTCGCAATAGTATTGTTTGGCCGAAAATCTATGTAATCAGACTTCGCACTTGACGTTTTCATGAGGCCAAAGTCCTTCACAACCCTCTACTCATACTAAGCTTCTTCCTTATAAGAGTAGCACGCAATCGTGTTATGTTAGTTTCGAACGCTTTGTTCTTACACAGAAGCAAATGCACGAGAAATCAGGGTTTCTTCTTCCTTCCTTCATATGATCGAATTTGGAAGTGTTTCCCTCAATCCTGTCTCCGTACGTTCAAATCGACAAATTTTTACATTTCTGTGATTTGGAAAGGAAGCGTCCAGGATCCTCACACTCCATCGCCCACAGTCGTTCATTGTGAAGTTACTGATAAGTTCGATGGAGTTCCATCTACTGCGTTTCCCTGAAATATTTCGACTTGTGTCCAACATGATGACTTCTACACCCGTGTTTTTGAGAATGAAGCTAAAATGAACATTTCGGGATTACTTCTACACAAGTTAAGGACGTACAGGTTTGTTTAAAACTGCTTCAGTCTATTTATGCAGTACCGAATTAATAAATACTTCAAAATGGAGTAACATAACATGAGATGGTTATCACATTTGCCAAGGTTCTTCTATTTCTTATTTAAGGTAAAAATGTTTGAATTTTGCATGCAAAGCTTGAATAAAACATATAACTTTACGGTTTTCCTAGCCACAATTTTTCCTAAATAATACGCAACAATGAGGATGTGTAACAGTAGACGTTCGTTCATAAGTTTTCTCTCATTTTCCACCACGTTTAAATAATACAATGAACTCGAATAATATGGTCCCTAAAGCTCGTATCAACTTTACTCATTATATTCTTAAGCACAAAAACTTGCTAAAATAACGATGGCATCTATAACATCATACGTACTACACCTAAATTAGGCAAAAGTATTTATTATTTCAGCATTCAAAAATCGATAAAACTCTCATTCCTCAGAACGACATTAATAAAAACATTATCTGAACTACTATGAGAGGAGCTCGACACGAGAAATAATCCATTGTAATATTTTCACCTGTGTGGTATGAATATTTAATGATCGTAAACATCAGCAATCCGATTCCGTGCCTCGCCCTCCTGCATTCATAGAACACAGCCTCTCTGTGTAATATCCTATTCAAGGCTCCTAAAGATTTATTCGGCGATCTCTGCTCAAAGCGTAAAGCCAAATTATTCTGTTACGTCGACCTTCTACTATTGCAGAACCAGAAGGTAGGTAATACTGAAAAATCAATGGCACAAATTGTTTTCAAAATTGAAGTGGTCGAAATTACGTCAGCTGGACGTGAACGAAAAACCGGTACAAACGAGTTAAATAAGCAGCAAACCATAATCTGTTGCACGTTGAAGAAAAGAAATTAGCAGATCGAAACAGAGTACTGGTCCGATGGCACGAGCGTTACAGGCTTGGAAAAAATATGAGAAACTCTAAAATCGAAGACATACAGACGGACGCAGCGAGAGCGCGTTGACAAGCTCATCTGCAAATAGAAGGCTCGCCACAAAGTTCTCGAGTGGCCTCCGACTCGAACCATGGCTTGACCACAAACCTCTTTCCAAACTTCTCGCATATTTGCGTGGACGACCAACTCCCAGACAATGGGGCTCTGCCCAGACCAGCGCCTGATTGATCAGACCGAAATCGAGCTTCGTCTGATGGCATACAGCGAAACTTGCTATGTCACAAGCACTTTTTTCCTCGCTGAAGCACGCAAGTCGTCACTAGGGTCTGGAACAGCTTGATACAATGAAACCATAGGAAGGGGACAGTCTGCATGGTTCCCTTCTGCACATACGTAAATAACAATATACATTCAGGAAATTTATACTCTTGCGTAAAATTCAGGCAGCTTACCATTCAATTTGCTTATGTTTAAAAAGAGCTTCAAATTATCATGCAGTCTCAAAAACATGACCGTGCTTTTCTATAGTTTTATACCTGGCACGGAATTTTAGTAGCTGGCCATTCGACATTGGTAGTAAACATGTTTTCCAACGATGTTAGCACGAGAACTTGGGCTTGCATAGTTTGTACAGTTTCATTTCCGTTCTTTTAGAAGAGCGAGGTAGCAAAATGCTGCATAAATATGCTCGTTTAGAGAGTGAAGCTCTTGGTGTTGTAATTATTAGCTTAGGGCATCAAGCCATTAAACGCCACATCTCTGCAGGAGTTCTTAAACCAAAATTATATTGTGTAGAAATCACAAGCAGCAACTGTGGCTGCTCATCATAAATTGAGGCACGAAGCAAGATCATAGGCAATGGAAAACAACACCTTGTTGCAAGTCGGATGCTCCTCACTCAAGTTCGCCCTCACGCTCGTAGCGATTTACCACAACAAAAGTTAATGTATTTCACTCAACCTAGCACTACGATTTGTGCAATTCACAGAGTATCAACAATTTAAAGGACGGATCCTAAATAGCACAATGACAAGGCAGTAGTAGGGATATACTCAGCTCATCCATTCTTCAAGGTTTTTACAGTAGCTGATGAGAGTTCCTATTACATTCTGATTTTAATGGGGCTGAAAAAGTTCAGTTATTCGCAATAATTGCAGAGCAGTGAAGTCCAGATGCTCCGAAGAGTCTCTGTCACTAGAACTCTCCTCCCAACACCAGCCACATCCGTTGTAAAATGCACACCTGGAGTTCAGGGCACGTTCAGCCGAGAACACAGTAGCACACCTGTCGAGCACACCTGTCCTGGGGGATTTTCACAGCTTAGGCCACAAAAGTATATCTGACGTAGCACGTGACCCAAAACCTCTCAGAACGTTCGAATAGGCAAATTAATATTTACATTCACCGTAAAGGAAGTGCAAACGTTTTTAGCCGAGGTAACTCATCTGTACTATATTATACTTCATCCAGTTTTTCTTTTTTTTTTTAATACTTCAGTCACCCTCTGAAGGAATTGGATAAAATTAACGGGCTCATGCACATCCTTGACTGCGTATTCCTCATCAGCGAGACTACGTCAGAAAATGTAGTCCATAACATTAATACACAAAATTACTCTCTCTAACACGTGATTTAGTTTCACTTTTGACGGCATTGGCATGGTAGAATATACATGTTTGTAGTAAGAAATATTCCTACTCCGCCCATCGTGTGACACAGCAAACGAAATTCGTACAATAGCATCAACGTAAAGGAAGATACAATATTTAACATCAAAGACCACTAGAATGATTATACATTTCAAAAATGCGAGCAGTAAGGCGATGAAGGTATCAAAACAGTGAAGGAATGTTTTCTCCGTGCTAATTTGTCATTAGATTGTTCATTAACACGTTCTGTGCGTTAGGCTGTTCCATGGCTAGATTATTCCAGAGATAGGTTAGGACTGACTGCCAAAAGACTCTTGTTTTTAGAAGTTAAACATGCTTTTGCCATTTTGCTCTCCATATATACTGGGCTGAATCGTATTTAGTTATGATAACAATTAAAATTTGAGGGTTGTCTGTAAACGCAACTAAAATGAGTGTTGGTGGTTAATTAGGACACCGGAGGCCCAGTACGCGGGGAACGTGTGGCCTAATACGCGGGGAACGTGTGGCCCAATACGCGGGGA
>VOMN01018289.1:0-12989 GCA_014899125.1 Orchestia grillus
GTGTGGTGTGCATTGCACGTGTGTGTGGTGTGCATTGCACGTGTGGTGCGCATTTTACGCGTGTGGTGCGCGTTGCACGTGTGTAATGACCACGTGCAATACATATGTGTAGTTAGGCTGTACGTGCTGTAGCGAGTGTGTGCGTACGTGTATATACTACGGTAATGGCTCGGGTGTGGAGCTGTATCTGTTTTCTGAATTATATCTTAGTCATTCTCTATAAATTTATTACTATAGTTAATATTTATTGCTTTGTTGAACATGATTGCTAGTGTAATGAATATGTTTTATTTCTTTCGTTAAAGTAAAGCGGCAATTTGTCAATTTTTCTATTATTATTTCATACAAAGATATACTTTCTCCCACACTCTAATTTTTATTTGCACCATGGTCTAACATAGAAAAATTTAAAGTACACTAATTCTATGGCAATTTTTGAGGTCTAAACAAAGGATGAAAAGAAAAGATCGAGCAAGAAAGTAGGCTGATACTTTAATATATATTTTCATTGCAGCCTACATTTTACAGCCACGACTGGCAACATCGCTCAACTTTACACAGGTTCACTTGCACCGAAGCGTTCAGAGGAACAAAGCAAAGCTAACTCGTAAGTTTTGTAGCAGGCTTCCCTCATGGTGCCGCTAGAGCACCTCGAGCAGTGACCGACAAGCCTGTTTAAATATTACTATCTCCACAGGCATCAATTGATGAACCTCGTGTACACGAATTCTACAGGAATTTTCCGAGTGAAAATGAAAATTTCAAATGAAAGAACAGGAAGGAAAATTGGCTTGTTTTTTAATATTCTCCTTTATCCTATGCTATGGGGACTAGCGCCCCCAGGGAGTACTGCTAGGGTACNTCTGAAGCGCTGCTTTCACTACCACTACAACTACAACAACTTAATATTCTCCTTGCCCACGAAGAACTGGAGACTGTTTAATTAACAAGTATACAGTAATGTTGAAAATTAGCGAACAAAATTTCAAGGCTTGAATTAACTGTCGGGCGCACCACCTCAGTGCTGGGCAGGTTTGTTTTCAAGAACCACTCAAAAGAGCGATGTAAATATAGATGAAATAAAAACAGAAATGGAAGAGACGAACACAAAATTGAGAAAATGAAAGAAGGCCAACGTTTCAAAGCTGAAGAGGCAATATATGCAGGAGAGGGTCCAAAAAACATGAAGAATATACTCGGGCATTCTATATCCCTTCAGTGCCCGTCCGACCCATAACATGACATGAGAAAATCAATCGAATTTACTAGTCTGACTGACATCTCGAGTACTAAAAGATGCTCGAGTAAATGTCCAGCAGTTGCTGTACTGCACAAATAACACTACAGAAGAAGAGGTCTCTCAGCTCTCCCGTTGCTGAACTCCTTATTAGACGTTAAATTACACGGCTCGGAAGAATAAAAATTTTATGATCACGTTTCCACCCGAGTCCATATGTTCAGGAGACATAAGCGTCACGTACAACATCAAAATAACAAATTCTATAGTCAGCAATAGGCGCTCTCTCTCCTAACAAAGAACTGGAGTCGGTCTAACAGGCACGCATGCATAGAGTTTGGAACGTCACTTCGAAAACGTATTTTAATTAATTGACGTGTTTCAATCCATACAACTCGGGGAGTGAATATGAATCTTTACCGTTAACACTGAAAGCGACTTTGTTTAGAGCAACACAGACCTCAATAACCGCTGTTACTCAATTTTTCAGACCTACAAACAGTACGCATTGACTTTTCTAAAGCCTGGCGAGTCACCAGCCTTATAGGAGACATTCCAGTGATATTCTGAGGGTTGAAATTTTTCTTCAATGTTCACCTGATCAGCAGAAAATCCGAGCTACACTGCCTGCGGGCTCTGAACAACAAAATTTAGAATTTGGACGATTGACCAATGACCAATTTGGTTATTGTAGTCAACCAATTAGGATGACTACATCAATGATGGACCGCCTCATCCAAGTTTCAAATACTAAATGAAGTGCACACATTCCACCGTAATAATTTCAAAAGAGGTCACAATTGAAGCTTAGACATTTTACCACAATAACTGGCTGATGCATAACTATTCAATAAAGCATAGACACAGTATTCTACTCAAGTATTCCCTTCAAATGGATTAGAACAAGCATGAAATTTTTTTCCAAAATTTAGCAGAGTACTTATGAATGAGAGAAAAACGTGCACCTGTACAAAAAAAACAGCACCTGACCTGTCACCTTCAGTGAAGCTACAGAAAAAATATCAGGAGAACCTCGACCTCAAATCCCCCTATCTGAATGGGGAACACGGCGGAACATCAAGGGATAATTCACAAACTCCTACACGGAACATTCAGACTTTCGTACCCTACTGAAACGATATTCTCTAGCTACTCGAGGCGTTACCAGCCTACGGAGCTCCTACATAAAGGAAGACCAAGGACCTAGAGGTAGAGCTCGAAGTCGATCCTGTTGGTGTGGTACCAGACGCTGTCGTTCTTTCCCATCTTCCTGACGTAGGCACCCTTGCTGAGGTAGCCCGTCTCCTGGTACCTGACGAGCTGCGACGACGAGTACGGGCCTTCTACAGGAGCCTCTTCGTTGTTCTCCCAGCGCAGCTGCCACCGCACCTCGTCTGCGGGGGGCGTCACCATTGATCATTTTATCGTGATCCAATATCCACTATCATGAGGATATTAATAGTTTATCGTGACAAGCTCATTGCAGCCCTAATGCATAGATACGTAAGGTTGTAACTAGTTTCCCGTACGAAACTGAACGCAATCTCTTGGTCAAAATAATGGAAATACCATGGAAAATCAACAAAATATGTATTTTGATATGGAGTACGTCCACCTTTTGAGGCAATTACAGCCTCATATTTCCGAGGTATTGACTCATACAAATTGTGAATTGTTTCCAAAGAAATTTTAGCCTATTTATCAGGTAAAACATCCTCCAGTTCTTTAAGAGACGATGGCGGCGAAAATCGACTTCTTACTCGAATCTCTAAAATCGACCAAAAATGCTCAACAATATTGAGGACTGGTGATTTTGGTGGCCAAATAAGATGCTCAACTTCATTAGAATGTTCCTCGTGCCATTCTTCAACAATTCTAGCTGTATGGATGAGCTCTAAACTCATCGACACATTTATGTTTGAGAGCAGAGATTTCAGTACCTCTTAAAACGTCAAGCATTCGGGCAGTTTGTGTTACATTAACACCTGCCATACGAGCACCGACAATTTGGCCTCTTTGAAAGTCGGAGAGGTCTGCCATATCTATAAGGTTCTAGCCAAATTTTTTTTAGATATCTGTAATAAAACAGTCAATTTAAATAACATCTCAAATAGTAACAATGATAAACAATAAAATATTAACATATATCAAGTTTTTAATGTTTATAACATGTTCAAAGATTAGGATTCCAAAATGTTAGGTGTTTCCATTGTTTTGTCCAACCCCTGTATATGTTGACAATGCAACAGCTAGTTTTGTACAAAGTTAAATGCTGTCTTCTTATTGCATCATATAGGGCGATTTGTAATTAAAGGTACCAGATTTTAGCATACAATAAAACTTTCAAAACCTTCGTTCGAAATGTTCGAATTTACCATTCAAATTTTCAAATCTCCTCATCGCTCTTTTTCATCCATTTTTTCTACCGCTTCCCTCGCCTACTAGCACAACCCCTCCCCCATCCCCCCCCCACTCACCAACACACGACACTCCGAGGGCAGCTTCCCCAGCCTTTTGAGCCTCGCTGCTCTCTGAAAACATGTCCATGGCTGGCTCGTTGCGGGCGGCTCTCTGCACCTGCACGTGAGAGCACTGCACGTGAGAGCACTGCACGTGAGAGTAGTGCACGTGAGAGCACTGCACGTGAGCGTACTGATGCGGTTTCATAAATATCTATCTCTTTTACACTGTCCGAATCTTTCAACAAAGCGTACATCAAAACCTTCTACATGCATGTCTTATTCCCACAAGCCACGTCAAACTTTACTGAGAAACAGTAGATATTTTTCTAAAATTTGCCGATCTCGATAAATGTCAGCAACGTACATTCTGTTCTGCCACACGTTCGTAAAAACAACAATATGAGTATCACTTTGCTGGAAATTAACTTGAACAGCATTCATATTTCTAACAAAAAAAGGATACCATTTTGCGAGAAACCTACAGGGCTAGGAATCGTGTTCGAGAGCACACCAGCAAGCAGCCCACTATTAAACAGATCACCATCAGCAAACAGCACACCATTTACCCTTACAACACACCAACAAACAGCACATCACTTACTCTCACAACACACTAGCAAACAGCTCACCACTACCCCTACAGCTCACCACCAACTCCCACAGCTCACCACTACCCCAACAGCACACCACCAACTGCCACAGCTCACCACTACCCCAACAGCACACCACCAACTGCCACAGCACACCAGCACACATCATCAAGACCGGCCTTGTTGGTGATCATCTCGTGGGTCTCCTGGTACACGTCCATGTTGCCCAGCTCGACGATCTGATTGGCCAGCTCTGTGAGCTGCAGCATGGCCTGCATGTCCTCCTGCCCCGTCTGCCCCGCACACTGGTCGCCTTGCTGCTGCTGCTGCTTCTTCAGCTTCCATTTCTGAGCCGATGTGAGCTTCTTGCCACCGCCCAAACGCTGTAAAGATGCAAGAAATGTAGCATTTTGTACTTGTAAACACGTGGTCTAGTTTATGTCTCTGTGGATGTTACAGGTGTGAAGCTGAACAGTCATAATTTTATATTATAAAGTTTATTTAAATAAGTTCAGAAGATGTAATATCAAAATTTACAGGATTTGATCAAAGAAAGTTGAGACAACAATAGTAAGTGAACACGCACTACAAGATAAAGACATGATTTGAACACCATGACAGTTACACGAATAATTTCAGAAGACAGGATGTTCTGGAAAAACAGTATATCTGCTCAGATTTGAAATACTGTACTTGATTAAGATGAAGAAGATAAAAAACCCTACCTTGCAATATTAGTGAATTTTTTTAACCCCTCAGTGCTAAATTTGTCTTGAAATACTCACTGCATAAGAGCTGCAGGGTGAAAGAAAACTATTACAAAAAGTGGCAAAAAAAGAAAATACAACTAATTTAAGAACTACATCACCATTGCAAACATAGGCACCACATGACAAGTGCAAGGCTGATATTCACAAATTTTCTTTTCCATAATGCTCCAGTAGACTCTGACCCCCCTGAGTAGAGCATAAAACTTCTAAGCTTTTTAAAATATATGCTGAATTTAGTCCACAAAATCTGGTCAAGTCCCTTGAGAAGGATACCTGCAAAGAGGGTCAGTGATTGTACTCTGGTTAACTAGCACTGCCTCTCAGGGGCCTGATGTGTAAGCTATTTGTTCATGGAGACAGAGGCTAGAAGCAAGTGCAAGGCTAAGCCCCATTAGTGCACTTCTCCCCATTGGTGCACTTTTCCCCATTAGTGTACTTCTCCGGATTAGTGTACTTCTCCCGATTAGTGTACTTCTCCCGATTAGTGCACTTTTCCCCATTAGTGCACTTGTCCCCATTAGTGCACTTGTCCCCATTAGTGCACTTGTCCCCATTAGTGCACTTTTCCCCATTAGTGCACTTTTCCCCATTAGTGCACTTCTCCCCATTATTGCACTTCTCCCCATTATTGCACTTCTCCCCATTAGTGCACTTCTCTATAATGGAAAGCAGCCCCAATCAGTGCCTATTCATCTCTGGAGGAGGCATCCTGATGACCTACTGAACGGCTGAAGATTTCTACTAATTTTTCTGCATAATGTACAATGCTTTCCTTTCCAATTGAAAAATGTATCCCATTATGCAAATCCTTAAGTCAAGATTTTTTCAATTTGTTCAGGTAGTTTATACATTTCACAATGCCATCTTTTGACAAAACTTGACCATCATTTACTCTAATTGTTGTGGAAAAGACCACCTACTTTAAAAAATATCCACCTTCAGAGCTTTTTGCACTGTTTCCTCAGGTTTCAAATATTCAAGCATCTTCTCATAAATGACCAGTTCTTTTTTGGTGTCAGAATCTTCAGGATCTGAACTCCGACTTGCTTCTTTCTCGTCGTCATCATCACTCTCGACATCAGAGCCATACTTGTTCTTGTTGTCTTCTACATGTTTTACCTGTAAAAGAGAATTTACAGTAAACACAGGGTCTCATTATTTCCAAGTGTAATAGAATTGAGCTGTTTCTTAAAATTTTTCCTTTTGATAGAGGCACACTACTATTCAAAACATTCTAGATAATAGGTAATTGGTCAAATCAAATCAGATACCTGGACCATTTTCGCTCATACAGAGAGTGTTTTTAAAGGTTCACAGTTCCAAAGAGAAAACCGGATGAAGCAGTGAGGGGCCAAGGAACTGATGTATCAGTAATTGGTAGACATGGTAATGCCTACCAATTGATTACTTCCTCTCTTGAGCATTAAAATAATGTTATGAAAAACATTTTCAATATACCATATCTGTGAAGCTACAAACACATTACCTTATGGAATTTAATAGAATGTTTTTCAACTAAACAAAAAATTATCACTAAAGGGAGACCACATTGTTCATGGAAGACACAAACTGAAAATTATATAAGTATAAGTGCAAATCATATTTAAACAACAAAACCCAGAACCTTTTTCCAGGTCAAACAAATCCCTATGCATGAGTTACTCACAGGCAGCTCACTGCAAATTAGTAAGCAAGAAAAAGTTAGGAAGAGAGGAACTTCTGCATAAACTTGCCTCTAAAAATAAAGAAGAAATTGTAGTCAAAATGTAAAAAAAATAGCATTGAGTATTAAACTTAATCCCATATGAATCACTGCCATTTTTAAAGGACATTAGAAATAATACAATTCAGTATCAACCTCCTATTATTTTGTCCTAAACTAGGGGTGAATATACACAAAATATTAACCACTAATGGATATATTTGGAATATTTTGTTCATTTAAAAACAAGTTGGTTTTTTTAGAGTTAATTTGAAATAAAGAGTCAAGGTAAAAAAGTCTCACAAGCTCTTTCCTCTGTATGAACATTTAAGCATTCAGTTAAACTGCTCATTATGGGTGCAAGAAAATACAGACCACTATGTGGTTCATGCAAAAACTACAGGAGTCTACCAATATCACACAGGTAATTTTTGCACACTCAACTATGAGATTTAAATTGAGAATTGCAATTCATACCACTGCATATTGAAAAACCTAATCTTACTGCAAGGTAAATACAATAGAGAAAGAAATTGCTTCTCTAATTCAGATTGATAATGCTTAAGCCCATACCTGTTAGTAGACACATGTGAAATATACAGTGCATGATTTCCAGCATGACAAAGGAAGAGGTGCCACCACAACACTTATATGTAAATCACATGGGATAGATCAATCACTTACTTAAAATAAATAATCCCTTATTTAAAATAATTAGGTACATAATTTTCCATCTCTTACAGATAAAAATATGAACTGAAATTTCATACCAGTATTAAGGTTAATGTTTGAAGTTTTGGTAACCAAGTATTAAGCTATTTATAAGAAAGGTTATAATACTAATTTTCTTTTGATGAACACGCTAGATTAACAACAAATTAACATAATGATTCACAACATGTAGAGCAGTTACTTACAATTAACTTATTACCATACAAAAGAATATTGTAAGAAGTCTAAGACACTTGCCTTGACCCAGTCAATATCATCCAGCCAGGCATCTTTGATCTGCTCAGAATCTTTCTTGAAGTGATAAAATCCTTCCCCGTCAAAGTGCCCATCCTCCATCTCTTCCTTCATGTTGAAAGGTGTGATGGTAGTCTCACCTTCAAATGCAATGGTCGGATCCTCTTGCCCTGCAACATAAAAACTTGAAAATGTGTTTCACGGGTGAGGAAGAAAATCATACTAAAAATAATCTAAAATTATAAAAAATCATCACAATGTAGTCATGTCTTAATTGTCTTGAAATATTCAAGGTAGGTAGTTTTCACACTATTGTCACAAGCACAAATTACATGAACAAACAAGAGCTTTATTTAAATATGAGAAATAATGAATCTATGTAGGTATAACACTTCAGCACATTTTATCACTTGGGCCACCACCTCAGCCTATGGAGACTGTAACACAGAAGGTAAATAGAGAAATTACAGATACAACAGTGGTACAGAAGCAGCAAGGCACACAAACAAGTTTAAAATTAAAGTATAAATAAAATGGAAAGGAAAATGTGAGAATTAATTTAGTATTTAGACCCAAAATGCACTCTCATAATCAGATTTTGATTAAATTCAATCTTTTGTGATATTCAGATATAAAAAAAAGCCTTTTGAATTACTTTTAGCGTAAGTACTCTGCTTAAATTGAAGCCAATAAAGCTTTACTAAGGAACCTTTGAAACTGCTATAAATGAAACATTAAATTACCAGTAACAGTGTGGATTCAACAATCTTAGTGCTCTATAATAAAATTAACATAGAAAAAATAGTAGAAATTACAAAAGAAACAGGTATGCACATCCAACACAATTTATATCAGTCAAGATGTTCACAATTTTAAACATAGAACAATTATTAAGTCTCCTAATGGTTTATTGTTTTCAGTGACTGAACTAGCAAACCACAATATAATTATATCTTCACAGTTTCACAACATTTTACTAATGTATACATCAACACTAACCTTCAATATCATTTTCTTGTAGTATATTTGTAGATTTATCTCCAACCCCAGCGTCTGCACCATGAGCTTCTTCTTCCTCATCGGAGTCCAAAGTGTGTGCCTTCTTCTTACCAGGAACGTCATCCAGAGCAGAATATTTCACAGACTTGCTGGGCACATAGTCTTCATCATCATCATAAGAATATGAATCTGGTGCAATTTTTCTTTTAGGCATAGCTACTTACAAAATTATAATTCAAGCCTCTCTAAAAATTAAATTATTTTGAATGTAATAGTGATTTTAAAATCTGAAAATTAAAATGATACAGCCATTATTTACCTATCAGATTAACATCTCTATTAACACCCCAACACAAACTCCGGCAACACTTAGCATTCTTCAAAAAAAGTTTTGTATTGCAAAATGATGATTGAGAAAGATTGATTAGGGTTAAGTTAGCTTAGGTTACATTACATTAGATTATTTAAGATAGGTCAAGTCATATTGGCTTAGGTTGTTTTACTTACAAATATAGTAAAGCAATTAGAACATATAAAGCTTGTTGTAAAATCATCAATATTCTAGTATATATTAACTTATATTGAGTTACCTATCTTTTCCTCTTATGCTGTCTCTTAGTTGCATATGGGTAACATAAAAAAAATCAAGGAGGTGGAACAGAATAGGACTGCAAAAATAGAAGAATGAAATTGAAAGAAAACAAAGGAGTATGCATACACTAGACAAATGGAAAAAAATATGAGTGGAAAAACATCCCTAGTCTGGTATGCTCAAAAGAAGATATCAAGAATTGAGATTCTCTATGATGGAAGTTATAGAAATCAACTGCTGTTTAGTGTCTAGTGTAAAACTTTAAACGTAAACTGGTGCAGATGGAGGTGCAAAAAAGGGAATAAGAAGATGCATCTGCATTGCAAGGGTAAAATGGGACAAACAATTGAACATCTTGTTTCTAAATGTAGTACGTATGTGAGAGAGAAGTTTTAATGAATATAGTTCATGAGCAGTGTGGGGTAGTTCAGTGGTGTGTCAGAAGTGCTGAAGATGATCCAGGTATAAGTTATTTTGGAAGCCTGGATGAAGAGTGTAATTTATAGTTGTTGATGTCATGAAGAATTCCTCAAAGAAAGCAAAAAATAAAAGACAGGAATAGATAAAAATAAAGTACGTTTGACCTCTCAAGCATTAGGGTATCATTTGTTTTGATTAACTGGATTACTCAAAGACATCCTCTTTTGATTGGAAATTGCATTTGACAAGGAGTACCTAACACACTGAGAAACTTTTTGACAGAACAGGTTTACAGCCAATGGGGCAAGAGCCTAAGAGGACTCACTTTTGGGTAAAATGTATCATTCTTAGAGGGTATTTATTGGCCAAAATAAAGTCTCTGACAAATGTTGGTCCTCATACTAAGTTTAAGATCAAGAATATTAGGTTACATAGGGGTCACATTAGGTTAAAGTTAAGGTTACATTAGTTCACAAAAGATTCATCTCATTCATTTGACCCAATGCAATATAATGAAAAGATGGCCCATATTTATATAAAATTTGTAAATTTTGATGTATTATTATAGGAATGATTTGAATGTCTTTTAATATAGCTTTTTTTACACTTCAAAATTTTTCCAAATAAGTTTTTACCCCTCAGAAAATAATTCCTATCCAACAACACTAAATGGAAGGCTCTATGATAAACAGCATGCTCTGGGCAGTTGGCTGTAGTAAAGTGAACATTTACCAAATCATATAATTTTTCAGAACCCATATTGAGTTGAAAAGTAATCTTATTTCTGAGTTTTGACATAAAATACTAAGAACTTGTTAACAAAAGTCACTTTTCAAAATGACATATCAACCACGTAGTTCTAGATAAAATTGAATTGACTAAGGAAAAACCTATTATTTTTTCTTCATACATGCCAATATAATTTTCTATCATTTTTCTCTGATTCAATAACTAATGTTTTCTCTTGAAGATGACTTGAAGGTTTACAAAATGCAAGTCAATCTCTAGCTCATATCCTTGCATTAAAATTCATGACTGTACAAAATAATTCTTGAAGAAAAAGGAAAAAAGCATAGCCTTACAGATCCCACAACCCAAAAGTTTAAAATTTAATATTAAAGAAGATAGTTAACTTTTTACTCAATTTTAGCTTAACTGAGGTACAATAAATAAACAAACGTAAGTCTTAAGAGTGTAAAAAATCTTGTCAAATGTACATTCAAATAAATGAACAAAATATATTCATGATATAAAAGAATACAAAATTTTAGTTCATTCGCTTTGGTTCTGCTTAGTTCTAGTTTAACTAACGCAACTCTCAATCAAAATACTTTTACTAGTTATACAAAAACTTATCCAATTAGCTTAGGATAAAACCATTTCGATTGTAGTAATTCTTAAAATTACAAAACTCAAACCACAAATGTAGTAAAAAATTTTTCACTTCTGGGCAAAAAAGTACGCAAGCGCTGCGGCGCGGATAAATCGAGGAGTGAATTGAGTGATTCGTCTGTTTATAAAAATTGTTTCTGTAGTTTTAAAGGTATGAAAGAAACATAAATTTATAAAACACTGTTTATACACAGTTATCTACAGTACAATATTCAGTGCTGAACAACAAACCCTTATACTTATGAGTAAATTTAAATTCTACGTGCACCATAATCTGAGTTCCCATTTTCTCTTACTGCCAATGTTGGTAAACAAACACCACGTCTCGCGTACATGAAGTATGACCACCGTAAAACAAATTGAATTATTTTCTTTAAAAAAAAAAACTAGCTCTATACAGCCCAATGAAGAGAATAGAAAAAAGCATAGTTGAAAGAATAGAGCTATTTTCTTTACAGTGGTATCAGTAAAAAGTCGCACCCTTTTGTCTTGTGAAGACTATCCTGCATTGAGTTCCTGGAAATAACATCTGTTTACTTGTAAAATCAAATTCATGTACTTGGTTAATTATCTTTATCTTAACTGCTGCTCTTTTCTGGTAAACATACCTTTAAATACAGGGGAGCGCAATTGGAACATACCTACCAGTTGTGAATTGTAATACCCAACTATCGTATCGTTTAATAGAATAAAATCTTGTGGCCAATTACTGTAACCTTAGTTATTCCAGTGAGAGTCATTTTATTTAAAGGCTGGTTGAAAACATTAAGTAAAGATTGCATTAGCTAGGTTCACAGGTTAGCAAATTGTGAGGGCTAGTTCCCAGATCCAATAATTTTCTTCTTACAAAGAAAAGCAACTAAAGGGATCAGAGAGCATTCCTTATCTTGTAAGAAGTTAACTGCAGCTGGCTTTTTTTTTCTTCTAGAGTGGCATATAATTTTAACTTTAACTTTAGGGCAGGCTTGTAGGTTGATCTTGTTTGTTGATAATTTTTATGTTATCATATGATATTTTGTCAATTATATTCGTTCATAGTTAACTAACTATACTTGTGTATGGCCCCCATTGGGAGATAGTGGTCAGTAAATTAGGGAGGCCCTTGGGGATTACACAAGTTAGTAAGGCAAAGTTGCTACTGAACTGAAAAATCACTTTACTGACTTGAGAAAGGAGGATGAGTTCAAAAATGTAAGCCAGCTTAAAACCATTATGCGTAGTTAGAAATAAGTGTCTGCCAGTGATATGATGTCAAAAGCAATCCTGTAAGTTATGCAGGCACTAATAATTTAGTAATTTAGAAAACTTGGTTCAAAAGTAACCAACATTTAATTAAATGTAAAAAAGAAAATCCAGACCTACCTGGTTCATAATTTGAATGTAAAGCATATAAAAAGACTTACTGTGTCTGGTGCCAAAATTGCTACGTACCTGAATAATGTGCACCCAATGCACCCTTTATTTATTTCATTTGTTTTTAACTAGAACATTTTTTTAACAAAGATAGATTTTAAGCTGCTGCAAAACGTAACTCAAAAGTAAATTTTTATCAATATTTGAATAATTATATTCAATATTCATAAAAATCCACAATAGAGTGTGGCTGGAAAATGGGAATGATCACTGTAGTCCTTAAAGGGTTAAACAATTAAGAAATTATCATGTATAGCTATTTTTTGCGAGTTAATAGGCTTCAAGAAATTGTTAATATTGCCTTCCTAAGGTTAAGGTGAAGGTCATATTTATAAAGTTTAGTAGTCATTGCCTATTATTTTAGGATCTCATTTTTTTGCTAAAATTTCTATACGGGGTGTCCCAGAAAAAAAGAAAACCCATTTTCAAATTAGTTTATTTTAAAA
>VOMN01018294.1:0-14635 GCA_014899125.1 Orchestia grillus
AGCGCTGACGGAACTCGTCACACCATTTCGAGGAGAGATGAATTACCTTTAACTATGGTATTAAAACAATTGTTGAATCGTCAAAAAACTCACATTGCCTTAATGAATTTATGAATTAGATGGGGAATATAATATTTTAAGCCTTTTAAAATCAACTTTAGTGAAAATAAAATGAAACCACAGTTTAAAATGAGTCATTTGGACCCATTTTCTTTTTAACATTAAATGAAATAATGAAGAGAAAATCCAGTGTATATGATGTTAGGATCAAGTTGGTGAATATAATGCAAACATACAAAAATTTTCGTGCTAGATTTGACTGCTTCTGAAGAGTATGTACAAAATCGCCTGAAGGTCGCTAATCTAAGCCATTCCCCCGTGAGACGACCTCATTGAAAAGTCTTCTTTCTCTACATCGTCAAGAGCCGGCGTGCTTTTAAGAAGATCGCCTCGAAAACGGCCCATCAAGGAGGTAGCGAGTGCGCGCGTTCCAACATTTGTCGCTAGCCTACTTGGTTGAGAGCAGCTTTCGGACCTCTCCTCCACAAGGGTGCAGTTCGTACCAGTCTATACCAGCTCCACCTGGCAAGTTAATGCTTACAACTGGCAAGTAACAGTTTAAAACTGGCAATGGGAACAGCTTCTATACTTTACCCAAGCCTATCGTCTTCGCTCGAAAGGTTTCGATGCCGAGGAATAAGTCGACCGGAGACTGGCATGCACAGGGAACTTCCTACACTTATGACCTTTGTAAATCCTTCTGGTATATACATGCATAAATATAAAGTTGAGTGCTAGAAACTGCTAGAAATTTAAATAAAAACACCGCTAGGGACGAAAATGAGACCAAAAATGTGTAATTACTTACTACGTATGATTGACTTTCATAGTATTTCTTTTAACAGCATGTTCAATAGCTTCAAAGTTCTTGGAAAGGAACACGTTGCATCGTGTTTCTGGCACCATCGCATTTTGTGCTGTATTTACGTTTGCGCAGCGTATACATTTGTGCAATATTCGCATTGATGTGAAATTCAAATTTGTGCAAAATTCTTTTTTGTGCTACATTCTCATTTATCCAACATTCACATTTGCGCCACATTCCTATTCGTGCGAGACTCTCAGTGATCAGCACCGATGTGTTGATGATGCCAGGTTGAAAAGATGAATGCCGTACAATAGTTTCACTGATCAAGATAGGCAAAAAAGGAAAATCGACTGCTATAAAATGGCATAAAAACTAATCGAAAACGTTGATTTTATCAGTTTCAAAACCAATGCTGCTATTCACACGTTTCACACGATTTAAAAAAATGCCAAAAATCCTTTGACAAAACTGAAACCGAGCCTCAGGAAAACCGATGACAATTTATAATTGTACTCGCAATAATATACTGCTTCTTGATTTCGTAACGATGAGGAACATCTAACTCACTTCGCTGACACGAAGAAGCACCTAATTCCAGCCTACGAGGAAAGTTTGCTTTTCGAGACTTGAAGTAAAATTCAAATCACAACTGATGCGCGACCTCGGCTTCCGGAGAGGACTTTCGAAATTCAAATTAGACCCAAATTTAAAACTAAACGAGAACAAAACCCTCAGTGTAAGTGCGTGGTGATATTAAGATATAATAGCATTGTATTAAATTGGAGACGTTCGCTAGGCATTTCTAGGTTCCATGGTCTAGATCTGTTGCACATTCAAGGGCAAGACGGAGGCGCGTTAAAGACTATTCGGTCGTTTAGGGAACGCAAGGGCCATGTCGCAAGTGTTCCAATATTGGCAATAAGGGGGTCGCAAGCACGGCCCTCCAACCAAATGTTCCAAGATCGAGACCTTCGGGATCTCTACGCAAGATTCCCAAAGTTTATATTTTTGTGCAGGATGTTACAAGGATGGACATCGTCTGCTACCACTTAGTTTAAAAAGGTCGTAATGGGCCGGAACTGGCCCGTCAACGCCTAACTGACCGTGTTTAAAGTCAACTTGTTGCACGATAAAATCTTATGAGAATGTATTTTCCGAACCTGCAAGAAAATAATGAGATCGAAACTCAGAACTTCGCCGACTTACACGGAGAGGTGAGCTTTTCAGGAAATTGTGCTCAAACTATCCGTGTTTAGTGGAGTTAATAGGATTATAATCAACAAAATACGTGAGGGGAGAGCAAAGAGTATGATGTCAAACAAATAAACTTGGGACGGAATGCGCGGAATGTACTTTAGATTACAATGGTACTGAAAAAGAAACGTTCAAGGTCTCATGATTATTTGAATGTGTGTACTGGACGTGAATGCGAAAATAAGTATATCTACTCGTTATATAAGTCAAATTTAGTTCTTGAGCTACCATAAAAACTGATCAATATTTACAAGTGTACACAAATCAGTTAAGAACAACTAAATATTACTATCGTTCTCATTACGAAAGTTATTCTTGTTGAAACACTTTGATTAACCCTTTGACTATTACAGGGACACTTCAGTCTCCACTTAAGTTTGGCTCGGTGTTGTATTAGGGTACACCCTTATTTCCTCAGATAAAGCAACTTTATAAATAACTTTACAACTGTGCATATAAATTGCACGTATACCTACAAATATACAACATTTTTGGAACACCAGGCTAGGGAATATCGTAAAAACTGAACACACTCTTTCTCAGAACTGATCATTGAAACCTTGAGAGAAGTTAGGTTGGGTGAAAACTACAGAATTAAGTTTAGAATAAATTTGACGAATTATATACGTATATGTTATGGACTCCGAAGGGTTATGTTGAAAATGAGCAGAGACCTGTTCTGGAACACATTTTAGAGCCCACCAAAGTTTCAGTCCAACTTTTTATCATTAAAACTAAATCAACTGATGAGTCTACTAATTTCTGTGGTTTTGCTGCGATCAGTTTTAACTTCAACTGCAGTACCTTCAAAAAATTCATACTCTACCGCATACCTTTTTGTAGAGCTTTGTTCGTCTCACTTTCATATAAATAAACTAAATTCAAATAAACTAAATTCAAATGTTAACATGAGTATATGAATTTTTCTTTGCGTACGGATGAAATTCAGAAAAACTACAGAATTGATAGTTAATTTTTTTTGAGTTGTTAGAACAACTTGGGTTTTGCGAAAGCAATTTATCCCACGGTTCTGGTAACACGAAAAGCAAACGAGTGCTGTGCATCTCATAATGCAAAGCTGATGTGAACAAGTACTGTACATCTCAACATGCAAAGCTGGTGTGAACGATGGGAATTTGCTTCGAACGTTGCCAAAATTTCCTAGAAAATTTCTTGAGGAATGTTTCTCGATGGGTTGCAGAATCAATATTGATGTACTTCATGAGATTCTAAGCTGAACTCTAAGATGTTCATATAATATTTGAATTGAAGATTTCGTTACTCATTAATGCTATCAGAAACATTAAAGCAAACCGCGAAAGTCTAAAAAAAAGTTCAACAACAACCTGCAACAAATCAAGTTAAAATAAATCCACGGATATTACTACAAACATTTAACTTACTTTTTAAATTCATTTTCCATCAGCGCATAATTCGTTTTTGACACACAAACTCTTACATACGTTCAATAAACATTCAGCACATAAATATGAACATTTTCATGAAGTATTAGGATATTTTTGCATCATGTTAATATTATTTTGAAATTGCTACATGCAATGACCTCCAGATCATCTCGGTGGGATGTCTTACCGCCGACGCGAAGCAGCGCCGAGTGTCTCCTGACATCGCTGGTCGGACCGTCGCTAGCACGACGTTATGCCAGTCGGCATCGCGCCGTCGGTGGGGAAGGTTAGGTGTGTCTCTCGCGATCGCCGCGCTGGACTTCTTAGCTGAGGAGCGTTAAAATCCGCGGTAAATTCTGATGCCCGACTGGTGCCGTGAAATAAGCATGTGGACCCTCACCGGCACACGTTAACGTTTAGAAAAGAGGCAAATATTTTCTGCAATTTACTCATGAGCTTTAAAATAATGAAGTGAAAATAAGTCTGCATTTAAAACAAGTTGAATATGCGTATTGTCTTCATATATGCTTAGTTTTCTAAGGTTCATTATCATACAAATATACTTTCCTGCCGTAACGAGAAAAGGACATTTGAGCGTTGTTGCACTTTTTTCAACCGTGGGACATTGGCTAAACTTCATCCTGAAAATGAACTTCATAAGGAAATAATTCGGGACCCAGCTTCAGAACTATTTTTTTTGGCCGAGTACGTGAATTGTGTCAATATTTCAAGCTCGCTTATTTCAGCTCACAGAAAAACTAATTATTACTTGGAAAAATAACTTTGCTGTTGATTCACGATTTTGAACGAACGCTTCAGTCAAAAAAACTGAACAATCGTGAAAAAAGAAACATCCATTATGGCAGCTCTGTAGGAAAGACTTTCCGCTTCTCTCCTTCTTTCCTCAGCCGATGCAGGATTCCTTGTGAGGTGAGTACGCGGGGGAAGAAATTCTATCGCACCTTCCTCATGCACAGGGGCATGACGTGAACAGCTCAAAAGGAAAGTTTTTTTGCGAGTTTCATTGCCGAGTTTCAAGGCAAAATTAGGTCGCTGCTGGCGACTAATCGCTAGCGCAATGTTTGATAACCGATCAACAGCGAGAAGAACGTTTTTTTATTTTAGCTCAGCAAAAGATGGGAAGCGTTTTCAGTTATGAAAACGCTGTGAAGGTGTGTAGCACCTTCTTTGCAACCTAGGTACATCCATACTCTTAAAAATATTCTGTATATGTTTTTTTTTCTCAAAGGTACACGATGCATGAGTGTTGCACCAATCTAGTTCCTTTTTTAAGGTAAAAGTATCTCTCGACCAAAGAGTTTGCATTAAATTATGTTCAGGTCTGGCTGAACTTGGGAATTTTTTCAGTCCAGCGAAGATCGGGCACTCAAATTGGAACGTTTGGACGCTGAATTTCTTCGGTAATTGCAAATGGAAAAATTCTCAATGTCCCCAACGCCCAGCAGGCCTAGGCAAAGCAGCCCGCTTCACCAGCGGGGTGTGAACAAAAAGATCTGTCTGTGATTCCGTAATAATTTCACATGAAATCTTCCAATCGGTTTCCCAATGTATTTTTGTCCCGCCACATTTGAAAGTTTTTCTGAGTTGAGAAACAGGAAATTTTCTCTATTCAAAATAAAAAGCTGAAGACTTATCACTAAGCCGGAAAAGAGGATGCAAGAAAAAGCTACAAACTCTTATTCCTCACCATTTACGTCGACTGTACTGCCCGCCTCAAAGCATCAAACTCTTATTTTGCATTATGAAGTCCCTCCACATAATATTGCAAACTGCTATAACCGTGCAGGAATCCAGCATACTGGAAAATGAATCTCAGCTTATAGCGTGCCATTTACTGAGGCTGTTCTTCAATGGGTATAGGGACATGGAGAAGTAACGTTGTGCAAGTGCGAAACAAAATATAAATAGTTTAAATCTATCAAATCCATCATACTGGAAACTTGACAAACAATTATCAGCTCCGTTAACTATGATCATTCTACACAGGACGCGCAGCGTTACAAAGAACGCTGTCAATAAGAGCGGACCCTGTCGACAACACTGCTCAGTCTTGAATTCATGTTCTTTCGTTCAAAACTAGGGTGAATGTGCACACAAGTACCTGAAACGTAAACGAGTGCTTTCGTAATATTTCGTTCATTTAAAAAACAAGTTAGTCCTTCAAGGGTAAGATGGAGCTCCGTACAGCCGCAGCACAAAAGAGGGCAGAGGTGGCCGAGCACGTGCGCCGCAACATGGCGGCGAGAGGGGACCTGAACACAGCCTGGCCTCCCCTCACCTGCTGCCGGCCCCTCGGGGCCTGATTTTCTGGGGAAAAGTTGAATATTTTTACCCTAATTGTCGATTGATTTTTATCCTAATTTTGGAAGAGTTTTTATCAAAATTTATGTTATATTTTTGGCCTAAATGTGGCAAGGTTTTTACCTTGATTTGCATAACATTTATGACCTAATTACCGTAAAAATTTGACCTTGATTTGTGTTGCATTTCCCCCTACTTTTCGTTAGATGTTGACCCAAATTTCCGTAATGTTTTCACCGTAATTCCTTCATGAGCCCCGCAGCGGTGACCCCATTTTAATAAGAAAGGTTTTTGAGACTGAAGTTTTTTGATAAAAATGAAATTGTTTTAAGTCACGAAATGGAAATTTTATTTTCTCTAGTTATTCGTCGGTTAAACTAGTCAGTTCATTAGTTAAGCGCATCAGTTAAACGGGGAGGATATTATTTACGAAATCTACATACAATTGAGATTCACGATATCAAAAGTAATAAACGAAAAAAAAACTTTTTGGAAACGCAAATGAGAACGTTTCATTCCGATATTTTCAGGGCTCCCTTATAACTTGACGTTGCTGTACATGGAGTTCATACCTGGAAAATTTATGAAGAAACCTTTGACTTCAAGTACCAGAGGACTCAATAGTTTATATGAAGAGTTATGTATGAAGAAATTAATTTTAACTGCGTAATAATGCGCTCCTGATATTCAAAATCTACATAATCTGCATAAGTAAACATTTCTGATCTACAAAAAGAGTATGTGCATATGTTAGTACCTCACGGGCTAGATTTACCTCAGAAAACACATGTCAGAATACTATCAGGTAAAATCTTCTTATGTAGGTACGTTTACAACGATTGACTTAGCACTCTATTTCTCTAGATCTGGCTTCTAGTAAAGACGCGATAGCTACCCACATAATTGTACTGCTGTACGGTAGATGTACGGTTTTCAACCATGCTGAGTCAGAACTGAATAGTTCTCAAACATGTAGCATCAGGACTGTGTGGTTCTCAACCATGGAGAGTCAAGACTGTACAGTTCTCAACGAGAGAGCCTGGTGAACAACGGAGAGTGTGAATGGCAACTGCTGGGAAAAATTTTTTATACGTAGTAATCACGATTCGCACAGAAATTCAAATTCCTTAACTCTTCGCTCGACACAAAGACAGCGGAAGTTTCAGATTTCGTTCTCCTACATTTAGAATTTCAAACATTCTGTCATGCCGGCATAAATTGAACAAAAATCTTCTAACGCTGCAGGTGTGTATGCAGTTAAGCACCTTGAAATAATATCGTAAAAACTCTAAAAAAACGCAATTTACTCATCTCATCGCAAAAAATAACGGAATCATTTTTTTAAAAGTTAGTGATATTGATCCATCGTGATACTTTTTTGTCCGTTTTAGCTATCATGCTGCTTCCATTAGAACGAGGGACTCCTACTTTAGTTATGCGGGGTTGTTGCATTTGAACGGAGAGTGACAAATGACTTGTTCTCGCGCACATGAGTGGTAATCATTTACCTAGGTTTTTGTAAGCCAGCCTTGATTATTTTCAAATGAATCACTCACCCACGGGATCATTTACAGTAAATTGAAATGAAAAGAAACCTATGTAAAAAAATGCACATGTATGCAGAGACGTCATGTTTTCTCTACATTTTGACGAAACTAAAAGCATAAAAAATATTTGCTGAAAAATGTTTGCCGCTCAAAGTGATTACACTCCAATACGAAAGTTTTAGCTCCAGAGTGATCAATTGTGCTTCCTTATTTCAATTTTTTGTTACATTTTTATAGACAATATATTCATTTATGTATTTATTTATTATTTCTGATATTATTTCATTCAGCTGAGTGAAATATCAAAGCTTAAAAAACTATCCTTTAAAATAAAAGTCATTCAAGGATTTTTTGGCGCTCCGTCAAACTTTAGCTGGAAAACATCATGCGATGGATTTCATTTCTACATCATTTTAATTTTATATATTAGTTTGATCGCACATTAAATAAAACTCTCGCGCTTGTGGTTTTAAATTTCAACATATTTTGACATGTACATGGTTTTTGCTAAACCAACTATCGTATCCTCATTTTCTCTCACTCAACTGTCGCCGTCTCTTCATCACGTTCATTGACGTACAAAAGCATTCCGTGATTTGAAATGCATCAGCTCTTCTGACTTGTTCTTGCTCAGGCTTGGCGTCAATTCGGCTTCAGAATATTTGTTTGTAATCCAGTAAACTTTGAGGAATAGCATTTAATTTGGCAGCGCTTGCCTCGAGTCAGTGATGTGTGTGCACCAAAGCTCATTGTGATACTCTGAACTCACGTGGAAGTTTTGAAAATTTATTGCGCCTAATATCCTAGTGTAACGCAGGATGAAAATATACATGTGCTTCATATATCAGAAATTAATCCCGATAAATTGTGCAGCCATATTTACAATCGAGAGCAGCCATATTTTCCCTTAAATGTATCTATATTTACAATTGAGGGCAGCTATGTGCACAATTGAGGGCAGTCGTATGTGCAATTGATAACAGCTATATTTACCATTGAGGGGAATTATATGTACAATTGAAACCCCTATGTATACAAATGCTGGCATACGTACAATTGAGCGTTACGTTATCAAAATACAGGAGAGGGCCTGTAGACTTTAAAGAAGACTTCCTTAAAACCTTCACAAGATCCCTGCAAAAGACCTTATCAAAACAATCCTGTCGCAATAATTGTTGAGCTTCTCAACGCCCTTTCAATGTTTATGGAATGCTAGAAGTGAACCCTCCGAGAACACGAGAATCTTTTGTGTTCAAATCTCAGCACAAAATGAAAAGGTCATTCAAAAGATCTTTAAGAATTCCTGCCGTAGATAAAAGTCCTTTGACCGAGCATCAGTTGTCGCCGGTGTATCCCTGAACGCCATGATGAGAGATACGTATGAATGCGGCCTCCATTTCAATGGAGGGGAATGCATAGATGGGGGAAACCAGTGCATTGATTGGGTAAAAGATGCACCAAAAAACACGGGTGTGTCAACAAAAGGTCTCTAGTCGGTCGGCTGGTGTTGGTAGTGGCATTGTTTTCATGTGCTCTCTAGGTTTGAGTGCTTGTTTTGTTTTCATTTGGTCTCTAAAATTGAGTGTTTGTTTTGTTTTAATTTGCTCACTAAGTTTGAGTATTTGTTTTTTCCTTTGCTCTCTAAATTTGAGTATTTATTTTCATTTGATCTCAAAGTTTGAGTACTTGTTTTGTTTTCATTTGGTCTCTAAGTTTGAGTACTTGTTTTGTTTTCGTTTGCTCTCTGAATTTGAGTATTTGTTTTGTTTTCGTTTGCTCTCTAAATTTGAGTATTTGTTTGCTTTCTTTTGATTCCTAAGATTAAATATCTGTTTTGTTTTTATTTGCTTTCATAGCTTGAGAGTTTGTGTTATTTTCCTATGCTCTCTAGGTAAGTTTGAGTATTGTTTTCACGTGGCAATAGAAATAAACGTACAGATGAAAGCATTCTGACGTATAACCAGTGCCTTTGTTATTCAGAATCTGTGGTAAACTACACAAACGATGCAGAAATACAAATTTGACCTCTTTCGCAAACTTTAGAAACATGAAAAGTTTCTAGTACGGTCGTTGAAATAACCACGAATGTTTCAGAAACTTTTGATAAATGTAAGTGAATTTTGAACGAGATTATAAGAAACAAAGCCATTTTTTAGCACTGTGCCGACTTGAAACTTGACGTGTATGACGTTGACCAGCGCCGTGCTTGAATGAAGACTTATATCGAATACTGGACTGCTTCAGTGAATCGTAGTCTAGCAGTCTGCAAGCAATGATCCTAGTAGCGCTATGGCTACTGGATTCTGATCCCAAACAATGACCCAATGATTGCAAGCAAAGATCCCAAGCAAAGACCCAATGATCCCAAGCAAAGATCCAATGATCGCAAGCAATGATCCAATGATTCCAAGCAAAGATCTCAAGCAAAGATCCAGTGATCCCAAGCAAAGATCCGATGATCGCAATTAATGATCCAATGATTCCAAGCAATGATCCAATGATCCCAAGCAACAATGCAATGATCCCAAGCAAAGGCCTCAGACGCACGATGGTTACTGGATTAATATAAATTGCAGCGAACTTGGTAATGCCCTTTGAAATTTCAAATATGTGGCCTTAAAATGGCGAGTAGGTGATTAACTTGATTTGTTAATTTCGCTGAACGGGACAAAATATTCAAGGTTTTTGAAATTAAACCTCATTATAATTTCTGTGCGTGTGTGTGTCCCTGTTTCGGTGAAGCGAAAAGTTTGACAAGACTTGTGTGACAAGGTCAAGGAGAGCTCAACTCTTCGAAAAAAATGAAAAATGAACTGTAAAAACAGAGAAAAATTAGTTCTTTATTCACAGGAAAAATAACAACTTCAGAAACCTGAACGTACAAAATTCTTTCATTGATGAAATAAACCTCGATCGATGTAAGTCTTCCGACATCTTGATTTTAATTTTGGACGCCGACGACTTGTAAAATACGGCGTGTGCGTGTTGCACTGCGATATGACCTTTAGCTAGAGGCTGTTCAAGCGTCCCCGCTGTTCATTCAGCTGAAATTTCCAAACCAAGCGAGAAAATAGTCTAGAGATGTCTTGTGAGCGTATTCAAATACTGAAGACACACTGAATGTGATGGGTCTAAATCGCTTTTTAAATGAAATAGACCGAGCTAAAATTTGCTCAAATTTAAGTTATGAGTCTGAAACGGAGTCCACACTTGGGAAATACCAAAAATTTATGATGTGAATTTTGTTTATCTACAAGGTCAACAATGCACGCACGTGTGAAACTTTCTGAAGAGAACAACATCGAAGACTGTGACGTCAGAGCCTCCGAACCACAGCTGCTCTCCAAGTAAAGATTTACCCATTTACACTTATAACTATGAAGCACGAACACTACTAAAACTAGCGGCACACTTCAAAATTAAGTGTAACATTTTTTGTACGAGAAACCTCAGATCGGATTTCGCAAGTGGAAGGTGCAGCCAAAAGTCCACGGTTTTCAGCCTCCGAAGATGGAAGTGCGATCGCTGAAGCCGCCGCTGTCGCTGCTCTGGCTCATGACCTCCGCTGTGGTGTGCAGCTCTGCGAAGGGTCCCACTTTGTCTGCTCCTGGTGGTGAGTATTGCTCTTAATTCTGTGCTTAGCGAGTAATTTTACAGCAACATACAGCGTGAGATTGTGTCTGTGTCAGCACGCATTGAGATCTTATGCCGGCCTACACGCCATTTAGTTGGCTACCGTGCCAGACGGTAAAAATTCGCTGCCATCGTGAAAGGTTGTTTTGTCGTCACATGCTACCATAGTTGTTTTTATTAATAAGCATTGAATTTGTAATTGTGCTTATCCAAATGGTTTTTTGAAGAGGCAGAATTTGGTTAAATGTACGCAAAATCGACAAAGACGCACATGTGCGTGTGAGGAAAGAGCTAATGATAGGAATTATACATAGCTTAATGCCCCTGAAGTTGCCAATCTTAAAATAAAGTAGCGGTAATAATGATAAAGCGCCCTAAGCATTAAAACGTAACTTTAGTAATCATCCATATAAGTTTAGGATGAGAAAAGTAAAGAGCTCGAAATGAAAAGTATGGCTAAGAGAACTGTCCTGGAAGAAATCATATTTTAAAATTAACTGCCCCACATGCAAAAACCAGACGTTAGGACTCGTCACTAGACTCATCGTCAGGGGTATGAATCGGTAGCAAAATGACGAAATTTGTTTTTTGTAAACGCGTCACATGTTCCATCCAAACGAAAGAAAACATTTTCCCCCGCGTTTACTCGTCCTTCGTTGACCTGCCCCGGTACAAGCCGGCCAGTCCAGAGTGCACTCGTACAGCTCGAGCGACCAAAGCTAACTCAAAATTAAGCCCCTATGACAGATACCCTGCCGGGAAAGATATTAAAATCAGACAGATTTCTTAACTCACAGCCTAGATGTTGGCCACCTGTCAAATCTGATTGCTACCTTCTGTTTACCCTGATCTCGGTGAACGAACCATTTTATGCTGCAGACTTTAGATTTGCTTCACTATTGCTGCGGGCTTTAGATTCGCTTCACTATTGTTGCGGGTTTTAACACGTCCATTCGTGCGTCTATCTCATGTGCAGTTTTCTCTAAGCACTTCAGTATTCCAGCTGCAGGCTGAAGTCGCCTTCCAGCACTTCAGTATTTGTCCATAGGCCAAAGTCAGCCTCCCAGCACTTCAGTATTTGGCCAAAAAGCAACATTTAAACACCAGGAAAGCACTGTGAAAAGACAGGCAAGGTCGGCTCGTGTCGAACACTCAGAACAGGTCGTATTTTTGCCGCCGTTCAGGTGCTGTTAAAATTTTCCGTACAAATCGATAGCGGGCGAGAGCTGACCAACACTACGGAAGTCGCTCCTGTGAAGGCAGAAAATAACGCAACTTTTCAAAGTACCCTGGTGAGGACAAATCACGTTTTGTCTTCACGTAGCTTTGAGTATTTCCAGATGGATTTGTCGCTAGCCAACTGGTACGTATTTGTATGCAGATACGATTGTGGTAATAATGTATTCATTTCGGCAATGCTTATTTTTTTACCTAGAAGTGGCAAAAAAGTTGCCTTTAAAATTTGATTAGAAGTTTCGGAGCACGGTAATTTAGTGGCAGATGCTGAGGTAGGAGTGTACGAACGAACATGGAAATGCGCCAGACCAAATCCAACTCAAGGAAAGCTACATCGGGAGCTCGGGGGGAAGGGTTCGTCCCTCTCTCTCACTCGCTTGTATGAGTGTTTTGACTCGCCTCCGTCAGTTTAGAATGCCGTTACCCTCAATTTGTGACTTGTTTCTCGCAGATGAGCAATTTTTCGTTTATTTTGTACTTGCTCTTTTCAGTTCATAGGTCATTCATTCAATTTATGACATTTCCGTCTGTTTATGTTTCTTCCGTCTATTCATGGCTTGCCTCTTTCAATTGTTGAGTTTTTTTGTCTATTGATGAGGTGTTGTCGTCTGTTTATGACTATTTACTAAAAGTTTAGGGCTGTAACCAAGGTTTGGAATCGAATTATAATGTCTGGCCATTGGAAGGTTATTGTTGGTCACTAGAACTTTATTATGGTTACCGGAAGTATATGACTGGCCACCGGAAATTTTTGGCTGGTTTCTGGAAATTCATGATTGGTTACCGGAAGTTGATGGCTAAATACCAGAAGTTTATAACTTGTTACCCGAAGTGTAATGCTAGTCACCGGAAATTTACGACTAGTTACCAGACGTTTATGGCTGGTTATCAGAAGTTTATGGCTCGTTACCAGAAGTTTATGGCTGGTTACCAAAAGTTTATGGCTGGTTGCCAGAAGTTTATGACTGGTCCCCGATTGTTTGTGATTGATCCCCGATTGTTTATGATGGGTCCCCGATTGTTTATGATGGGTCCCCGATTGTTTATGATTGGTCCCCGATTGTTTATGATGGGTCCCCGATTGTTTATGATTACTACATGCGTGGTGATACTGATGATGAAACGCGGAAATCCTCTGTGGTCTTATATCAACATTTTCCACAGATTCCCCAATAACATTTCGCTTAAGGTCGATAGGGCTGTGAGCAGCACCCATGCTTTCGGCCTATCCCTGATAAACAATACTTAATAGTTCAACAAATGTCGTGTACGAGTACTACATTCTCATCACTAACTCGAGTTACGTCAGAATGTCTTCAACACTGAAATGTAGCAATCTTTCCCTTTGGGAACCCGCCCCAATAATTTCTGAACGTAAGCGACTGAAATTAGACCTTCGGTTTCTTCCTTGTAAGGCATTAATGTTTGATGAAAAGAGTTTGAGCAGCTGCTGCGCTCCTCAGGAGTCTGTGAGAGCTGCGGCTCTCAGGCGTCAATGAGAGCTGCGGCTCTCAAGAGTCAGTGAGAACTGCGGCTCTCAAGAGTCAGTGAGAGCTGCGGCTCTCAGGCGTCAGTGAGAACTGCGGCTCTCAGGCGCCCCTCAGAGCCGCAAGTCCCCAGGTTACGTATCCAGGTTACGAGCATCACGTCTCAAAATTGCCTTATAAATGCGCCAGAGTCGTAACTTTTTGAACGTGGGGCCCTAAAAAGCAGGCCCCAGTGAGCCATTTCAGGGCCTCATTGATGGCTCTATCGATAGATATTTTTTGGGGTGATCCTTACTGCCTCGTGCCTGGAAATGTCTCTCTGGCTCAGCGAATAGCATCGGACTGCACACGTCGTTCACGTTCATATTTTGTCGCAAGCTTTCCCCTCTCGCTGTTCGAACATGACTCTCTACACCTAAATTGGCATTAGGGGGGGAGGGGAATGTGACCTTTGGTAAACCTATCGTTATAATAATGCGTTTCGTTTTAGCATGACAATCTTGACCCACGGTTCTCGAAGTGAGGGTTCGGAAAGTGGCTGCTGATAGAGATGAGCCTGCGTTGTAGAGCGCAGCCTGTGTTCGAGTGGGTGGGAAAACTTGCAGTAATTGTAGCTGTAAACAAGGCCTCGCTTCCGAAGGAATTGTTAAGGCAAATTATTGAAAGAAAGAAAGAGCAGTGGAATTTGACCATGAAATAAATGCACACTCAGCCCACGGTAGGCTGCCACGCACACACACAATACACATATACCTAACACACGAAACAAGCTCAACGCACGCGCCCAACACGCACCTAACACACACCCAACGCACGCACCCAACACACACCCAACAAACACCCAACACACACTCAACGCACGCACCCAACACACACCCAACA
>VOMN01018295.1:0-23868 GCA_014899125.1 Orchestia grillus
AGGTTTTCGTGTAGGGAGCTCTGTATGAAGGAATGGCCCGCCGGTGCTCCATGGTGTAGCGCTAGCGTGATGACTTCGTAGCCGAGAGGACCCCGGTTCGAACCTCGAGTCAGGAAAGCATTTTCACGGTACCAAGGAATACTTTTCTTGGAAAAAGAAGTTTAAACACCACATTCCTCATATTCCCACCACACCAATAGTTTTATGGCATGGAAAACCCAACGGGAAAACGTGTTGGAATTAATAAAGGTTCATTGCCAATTAAAGGAAATTTCATTGAAAGGCTCATTGTAAAAATCATTCTGTAATATTGCAAGAAACATATGTTAGCCTCACGTATGCTGAATCACACTGTCGCTACGCTTCACCTTAATTATTTCCATCCGCAATATGTAGAAATTGCTGCTTCTGTTTAGAACGAGAAAAACTTCTGCTGTAATCTGGAATTGCTATCCCGCGAAATTTAAAACTTGTTTTCCACGTTCTACCCTGTTAAGGTAATTTTGTAAATGGCAGGTAAAGTGCTGGATAAAAAAATGTTTCTTTCAGTTACTATAATTTGAGACTTTGGTTCTTTTTGGTTGATATTCTATAAGTTTTGAATGTTATGTGTGGATTTCCTCACTTGAAGGAATTTCAAGATAATAACTCATCTTATGCAGCGCATGAAGTTTGGACTTCAGAAATGTTGATGAAATGCATAAAACCCGTGGAAATAATGAATGATTGTCATGGGCTTAGTAACTAGTTGAAATGCATTCTAGTTAAAAATGCAATTCCGAAGTATTCATGAAACCAAAAAATTATGAAACAAGCCATGTAAAAAATCTATCTTATTATTGTCTCATGTACTAGAATGTGAAGGGCAATTTGTATTTATAAAATACTATCAGAAATACTATGATAGTTATTTTTTTAAAAAGGTTCATTTAAATTAACAAAATTAATCCTTTATTAATGAATTTTGTTAAGCCTTGAAAATTTTTATCATGGAGAAATGCCTTGAAAATTTTTATCATAAAGAAATAATATAGTAACTAAAAATACTAGCTACTGAAAATAGAAAATACAGGTTTTATTGTACAATTCTTTTTGGATTTACAAAGTGCAAACTTTGTATCATTTAATAGTAAAGAAATTAAGATGAGAGTAATTATGGTAAATCATTGAATATTTATCTTTCAAATTAAACCATCATGTGAATTTAATAACACGTATCTAATAAATTGTTAATAAAATATCAATTGTTAACAAATGTCAATTATTAACAAATGTCAATTATTAACAAATGTCATTTCAAATTTCTGACGTGTTTGTACTAATTGACATTGACATTTAGGAGATATCCCATTCCACACAGTTTTCAACTTCTAGGCTGATGCAGTGTGTTGCTGCATGCATACTGAAGACCATAATAGATGCATTGGTGAAAAAAATACCTTGAATTGTTCTAACCTATTTTTCTGTTAGGTTTTCAATGCCTTGCAACTACTGACTCATGAAGGATAGGAGGAATATATGAGGTTCAAGCTTCTTTTTACAAGGAAGCACTTAGTTCTGTAACAATCAGTGTCTGAGCTGTGATTCTAACCCTTTGCAGCTGTAAGGCTCTAAGGTTAACCATTCCATCAAGTGACCTAGAGCTCACAAGGGATTTTAATTTGTGTTTTTAGACACTATGAAAAAACTATGGATAGTTTGATAATATTAATTAACTTAGTTTGAAAAAGAGTGAACAATTGCTAATACTTCATAAAGACTTTGATGTTTTCAAAGAGATGTTATTACTAGCATTTGCTAGTAATATTATTATCTAATGACCCATTCTTGTTGTGTGTGTTGTGCCAGAGTCAGTCTCACAGAAGTTGTTGTTCTACAATGAAAAATCTACATAACATTTTGAGAATAATTTTTTGTGATTCTATTATAAACCTCTAAACTGACTTTAATCAGTTTTTGTGCTATATATCATTCGTTTTCATGTTTATGCTTATTTATTCTTTTTTGTCTAGCTTTTCTAGCAAAATATTTGGTCGACATTTACTTTCCTGTGGCCAACTGCACAGAGCATCCTAGTCATTGAATAGCCTTTATTTTAATGTTATTGGATAGGATTTTTTTCTTAAGGGGCAGAAATCTATTTTCAAGAGGTTTGTGATAAGATAAAATGATAAAAAATTAGTTTATATTTTACAACCTGTCTCTTGCTCCTGTGCTTCTACTCAGTCACATTAAGGTTACATTACTTTAGATAAGGTTTGGTTTGTTTGTTTGAGATCATGCTATGTGATGTAAATGTATTTAAATGTGACTCAAATTTTTGTGAACTTGATGAGATTTTGATATATTAGTACAGGAATGGTCTGAATATCTTTTAATATAATTTTTTCTATGCCTCAGAACTTTTATAATTAGATTTTCACTCATGAAAAAATAATTCCTATTCAATGACACTAAAATAAATGCTGTACAATGATCAGAATGCTCTGTGCTGTTGGTCACAGTAGAGTAAATTTTTATTGAATTTTCATAACAACAAGTTTTAAAGAAAATTATTTTTATTTGCTCAAGTATAAGGTAATGCTAAATTTGTATCAAATAACTAAAATTTTAAAAATCTGGATAGTTATAATTGAATTTTTAACTATCTTGCTTAAAAAACATATTTTGATAATGTATATATAATGTTCTAATGACTGTTTTTTTATTTGCAATTAAATGTTCAGGTATTGTTTTATGTGCTGATGGTGTCTGATGTGACTACTGCCTATATTATTGTTACTATCATGTTTGTTTTTGGACTAGGTTTGCTTAGTTTGAGTTACTCTTCAGGAGGCATAGGATAGGACATAAGTAATGAGGTGAGGTTAGTTAGGTTTGTCTATCTTATGCTGTGAGAACTAGCATTTCCAGAGTGACACAGATTGCCTCAACTTTAGCTAGGCCTTCAGGACTTCTAACTTTTTTGCCTACTCTGCTTTTTTCCATTATTATATTTCCTTTGCTGTCAATTCTTTATCTTTTTTTCTTTTGCTTCTTAACTTGCTATTTCATTGTGTAAGGAACCTTGTATAGAAACACACCTTATGTATTGATTCCCCATTCTCTAAAGTTCATACTGAATTAACTTTTCTCTTCTGGTGCAAGATTGTCTGAGTTACTAAAGTTCTGCTATCCTTACAATTACTACCTAATTTAAACAAACTGGTGATTTAGAAGCAAATTGTAAGTTTCAAGATTTAGGTAACAATGTGCACTGTGTAGCAGAGATGTTCACATTATTGACTACACATCTCTTCTGTTTCATGTGCTTGTGAACAGTGCACTCAAATATTCAAGGTATGGTGAATAAGAGAACTGAATGCATCCTCAATGTAGTCAAATGAACTGAGTGTCCTCTTTGTTCACAGTAACCCCTCAAGGTTAGCAGTGTCTACCCTGAAGGGAATATACAAGTAGTTATATTTTCTTCTGTGACAAATTAGGAAGATAATTCAACATTATTATGGTTAGTAATGTAATGAGAAATCTAATGAAGGGCACAGTTTTGAAGGACTAAGGTTTTAAAAAAACTGTAGATGTTCTATAGTATTTTGATTTCTATAGTATTTTGGGGATAAGCATGGCGCATGCCCCATTGATAGCAATCTTGTAGAATTTGCCAGTATTGTTGGCATTGCACTGAAGGGTTAATCGATTGTTTAGATTCTCTTATTCCTAGCTGACACTCATTGAGACACTAGTACCCATAATAGTTCTATTGGCTGCAACAGATGATATTGAAGATGTATTTTGAATAAGTAAATATGCAGAAATGTTTGACACAATTATTGATGATTATGCAGTATTTGAAACTGATCAGTCTAATGAGTTTGTTCTTCCCATATCTGTACTTAAAATGTATTGTCATGTAATTAAAGGTATCAAATTTTGAGTGTTTTGTCATGCACATGAAAGATATTTGAAAGTATGTTATGAAAAATTAAGGTTTTGACATTTAGGAACTCTTTTTGTAAGTCAAAATTTGGACATAGAAATACACAAATTTGTAACTTAGAATTTTAAGATCAAATTTTTTATAGAATTTCTCTTGATACCAATGCTCTGACATCAGAAGCTAACTAGACTGTGCAGAAAAATCAGTAAATATTCTCTACAACCCTCTTATTCATTGTTCTTTAAGTATAAAATATACTAAATTCCTATTTTATTCTGCAGACTCAGGCATCATGTCATGCAACGACTCAAAGTGCAAGGCGTGGCTTTGCATTCTCCGTTCTGAAGCTCTCGATGCTCTTGATAACTCGAGTAATCGCAGCTCTACTTTCACTGCCCCTTGCTACCAACGCAGTTTGCTTGCCAGCCCTTCATCATGTCTGCAGGATTATTTAAGCAACTCAGGTAAACATACTTATTTTTATGTTTACTGTATTTCAGTGTTCAATGTTGCTAAGCATCCCTGTTTGTGAGGGTATGTTTTCAAATGTTGACCTAGTCATTTGGTGCACTAAGTCATTCAGCATTGTGATTGAAGTTCGAGTTTAAGGTGTAGGAGCAATTTTCACCACCAAAACTCTTGTGAAAGATGAGGGACCCTGGTAAGTAAGGGTCTTGAGCAGCACCCTGTGAGCTTGGTATCTCTGTGCACAATATGAAGAGAAAATATACCTCTGATTAGCTTTATTTAGAATACAGTGTGTATGTGATATTTAAAAACAGCAGCATAACATAAAAACTGCAAAGCTATTTAAGAGCTTTTGGTATCTTCTTCCTACTTTTTCTAGATGTTCAATGACATTCAATGAAGCCTTGTACTGTCTTAGCATATCATTGAAGTGATTGAAAGGATTGTAGTATCTCAGTTGCTTTTATTTTAGAGACCAAATTTTACACTCTAAACTTGAACTTGTAACAAAATGAAAAAACTCAATTTGCAATACTGCTACAAAAATGTTTAATTTGGTATTAAGCTAGCTAACTTAGATATAAGTATTAAGTGAACTTAAATTTTCCTCCGTAATCTTTAGGGCTACTTGGTGTACTCACCTTTTTAACTTAGGATATACATAGGGATAGTAGCTATGGTAAACTGGTAGGTACTAGTTGGAACAAATTATGGAATATTTAATTATCTAAAACCATAATAAAAGAAAGATGTAGAAAAACTTATGAAATACTGACACTATGCAAGTATGAAGAAGAATATTCTATATTAAACATTCAGAGAAATACAAGGCAATGGCATCAAATTTGAGATGTTGCTAGTTCATCTTAACCATTAACTGCCAAGTCATTCCTGTCTTTCTATGCATTGCTTGCATAGATATAGAAATTATGTCCTGTCAGGCATTACATTTTAACTCATAACATTATATGTTCATAAATATTAACACTTCTACCTGAGTATTCTTAATTCTATCGCATCCCGTGCCGAGGTGGCACCTAGTGCTACTTGACATTGCAATGGATGCATGACGGTATACTTCTTTCGGGAGGATTCCAGTTCTGTGTAGGTAGGAAAAAGGAAAGCTTCTCTTTTGGTGGCACTACAACATAACTTTTGAGAGTTGATAGGTATCTGCTTGAAGGCTAAATGATGAGCTCCAATTATTAAGCTATTACTTTTACAGATTTTGTTTATAGTTATGTTGATCTCCAATAGTTGATCAGTCTTATAGTACTGATGCTAAGCTTATATGCCCATCATTGATTGTAACTTGAATGAGTAACTCTTACAGCAAAAATAATAACCTGAATTAGCAACTATTAGTTGAATTATATAACTTACAGCAACTATAACTTGAATTAGAAACTATAACTCGAAAAACAAACAGTTCTAAATATCTCATAAAACAGTACATGTGGGCAGGTTTTCCTGTGAACAGTTGATGAAATGTTTAATGTATGAAATTACTTTCATCTTGTGCCTGTCTGATATGAATAACATTTGCACATCCGTGTTTCATTGCCGAAATAACATATGAATGCTATATATTGAGCTAATAGCAAATTGTTCTACAGTTTGTTGACACTCTAGTTTTTGAGCGTTTCACTCAAAGCCTCCACTTTGGATGGCTCCTGGAAGCGCACTGCAGTGAATTTTAACTTCAGTGGAGTTACGTATGCTGTTCATAATATTTTTATTTTTTCCTTCTATGAATGGTTTCTAAGTGGGAAATTAGGTGCACAATATTCCTAAAGCAATGCTAGTGAACGGTTTGAGTTGCGCTTAAAACGAGGCAGATGAAGTTATGCACACGTGTTGAACGTATATATTCGTACTAGGGAATAGTTACAGTTACTGCGAAGTTGCATATTATTTCCTCATGTCCAACTATTATTTGTATCACACGAGAGTATTTTTTTGGGTATCCATTTATAATTAATCAGAATTTATGTCTAACTTGCTTCTAATATTTTCGAAGCTCTAATTTTGAATGGTCGGCATGCCCCTCGTGTTGTCATACACGAAACCGTGCGCTGGGGTGTGACGTTACACCCTCTGTTCAGCATGATTAGAAGAGCACGTGTAAAACTGTACGACGTTTGGGCACCTACATTTAAATGTTACAGAACCTTCTGTGGCGCCTGGCAACGGCACTAAATGGCCTCTTCATTGCAGCATCCATCACGATCCAAGGTGAGTTCTTAGGGACGTGGGTGCTGACGGGGATTCTTTTAATGCTGGTTTCGAGAATAGGTTGCTGTTTAATATTTATTTGAGTGCTTCATAGGCGTCGTATGTTCAAAACGATTAGATATATATTGTGAAATCTTAAAATTTTATTTCGCTCATTGTTACTTATTGAGTAGCAGCTTTACAGTACAATTCGACTGGCAGTGAGGTGGAAAAGAATAAAATACTTTATTTTACAAGCACGAGTGTCCACGCTTCTGTAATGCATCTAAGGGTTCAGCGGCACTTGTAAAGAGATTATAAATTTATATGAATTACGTTCATTCTAGGTTTAATCTTACTCAATTCCATTGTACATGATTTTTGTTAACCTGCACATTTTCGTCAGTACAACGCAGTCGCTGAGAAAACAGCTTGGCGTTGACGCGACATCGGAGAGCTTCGCTTGGACGAGCGCACTGGAGACGCCTTCTAAAAGCGTGCGACCTCAGAATCCTTCTCTGCAGGACCGAACTCGGGGTGCATCGGTCCTTGACCTACACAGTAACAACTCAGGGATAGAGAAACCCTGTGATGTTACCCAAAATAATGGGAACTGCCAAGATCTGCATAATGGGGAACATTGTCCAGCGAGGGTTTCTGAGCAACGATGTGATCAAGTTCGACTGGATCAGGTTGAAAATTTGTGTGCCCAAGTTGTTTCTAGAGATTCAAATGAAGAAGAGTTTCCTCACAAATGTTCACTCCCTTATCGAAATAGCTTTACAAGTTCGGCTGTAACAGACATCCGCTCTATGAACAAGAGCAATCTTGTACATGAAGAAAAAGAGTGTAATCTACAACTAACATCGGATAATCACGCCGCAAGAGATTTTCATAACGGCTGCTCTTATATCCTAGACTCGGTTTCGCCGAAGCTCAGAAGGCGTACCAGGACTAACACGCTTGACAAGAAGGTAAGGTGAATTCTAGACTATTAAACTGGAGGGACAATGCAATTCTCTGGCGTGTTTCGTAAAGTTGGCAGCGCTGATTGGAAAAATCTCCTTTCTGGATTTATTTCATTGTGAGATCATTCGATCTGCTTGTTTACTATTCATTTATTATCATCTTTTCAAGTAGACAGTCCAACCGCTACTTATTGTTTTGATTATATACTTGTTATCTTGATTTTTGCTTAAAATAAGTAAGAAATTAGCATTTATTATAGCAATTGTTAAAAATATAGGCCATTTTACGTATATCCTCTTTTAATCTCTTGAGTATAATATTAGCTACCTGTGTTGTAAATCGATAACTTTGAGGTATCTTTTTACTCCGTGCATGACATTACTTATAAGATCTAGTTTTTAATTTCGTCAGGATAATTTGCGTACATTTGAGCTTATCTTGCTGGCCGCTTCCGTACTTTCCAACTTTGAAAGGAACTTCTGTTCAGGTGCTGGCGCGTTCGCTCTTCAAGCACGAGTCTGGGACGCCTCCAGACTGCGCGAGACCAGTCCTGGGTCCTGCTGTGGCCGAGTCTGGCGGTGAAAGTACCATTCGCCACAATGAGAAAGCTGATGTTGATGTACGCATGGCTGCAGACACAAATTCAACAGACATGCCTGCCTACAGGTCAAGTGTTCCGTGTTCAAATGCGGATAAGAGCGAGTTAAATGATCTATCTGGGGTCCCGAGAAAAGAAGACATGGGACATTCCGTCGGTGCCCTTGTTAAGGAGTCGGATTTCGATGAGGTTTCCAAAAAGTTTTATGAGCTAAAAAAGTCTCCCACCATTGCTTCAAGGACTCCTGTGAACAGGTTACGGACGTTGCCTTTCAAAACGAGCACTCCTCTGCTTGGTACCGCTCTTTTCTCCGCGCTGGGCTCTCATGGCAAAGAGAACCTTTATAAAATAGATGGAAGTACTCGAATCAGCGTGGACGGAAAACATGAAGATTTGCCAGCAGTGAACAGCGATAGAACAAGCTGTGGAGATATCTTAGGACGAGGGGACAAAGGGGAATATTCACGTGAAACTGGCGACAGGAAAGTTGAAGACCAAATTTCTGCTCCTGGTGCATTCATTTCAAGCACTGCTAAAGACGAAACAAATCCTATCGACTTGTTGTGCTCTCCGGTCAAGAGGGTGAATGAACAAGCTAGTTGTGATCGTTTGAATTCTGTTGGGTTAGTGTCGTCACCTGTTTTGTCGACTAATAAATACAACATCAGTGACCGCAGTGAAGAGAAAGAATTTTTGCCTGCAGCTGAAACTGAGATCAAGTTGAGTGAGAGTAAGTCTAGTATCAATGTAAATGAGAGGAGAGTATTTTCACCTGATTTCCTACATCAAAATGACGCCAGTATCACTAGCGTTGCTTTTCACTCAAATAATGATTGTCTGGATACCACCCAATGTTCACTGGCTGTTGACAGTACAGACAAAACTGCACCATTGCACTCGTCTGATAACAAGACAATTTTAAACGACTTGTGCACACCGTCCATCCAAACTACTTTGCAACCGGAGCCTCGAACTTCGACTAATGAATCTCCTCAATTAACCAGCTGTGCTACTCGGTCTGGTTCTTGCCTTGATGTACCAGCAACGAGCAGTACTTCTTTGGTTCTCAGTTCTTCTAAAAGCTCGCGTGTTGCAACACCTTCGGCGAGCTGTGCTACACTTACCAGCATTCCTGTATGTAATCCTATCATCGACAGTTCTTCCTCTACAGTCCCGGCTGCAGGGCACTCGTCTCCTGTTTCCACTCCCGTCACCCATCGCAAGCCGCGTAGGTTGTGCCTCTCGGCTCGAGGAGCTCAGAAGCTTGAGATGCTGAAGAAAAAGATTAATTCCAATTCTAATTTCATATACCCTTCGCCTCTCATGCAGCAATCGAATCGCGCAAGAGCTCTACAAAACTCACCGTCTATTCACAGGGAAATTTCATCTTGCAGTTTTATTGATGCTGATATAACTACAGTAGTTCCACCTGTTGGGAAAGCGTCAATGAAGTGTGAGCGTGAAACTGCTTCAACAAGTCCTCTACTTGAACCTGCCGAAGAGTTGAGCAACACTATCAGCTTAGAAGCTGGTAGTAAACAAGGAAATGTCAGAGAACAGAATGAGGCTTGCACTAAACAAGTTTCAACTTCTGCTTTGGAGTGTACATTAACTACTTCTTCAATTCGGCCTGAAAGTCTAGGCACTTCTGACGGTTGTCCTGCACGAAGTAATATGGCTCCAAACTGTTCACGAAAAACTCTTGATCATGTTCGGATTATTCACAAGTCTCCCGCCCAGAATGAACTGTTTCATCAAACTGTTAGTACCGAAAGTATCCCGAGCCGTAATTATATGAACTCGGAAGAACTTGCTGAGGTTGATGATATTCTTCAGAACTGTGATTTTGACTTCGATGACATGGCTCATACAGTTGGTGATGAAGGAACAAAATACAAAGCGAGTAATAAGTTACGTACCTCTGGTAATGTAACTAGTTCTGATGTTAATAGTTCTGTTCCCCAAACATCTCAGTCCTTCGATGACGGTAAAAGGTTATCTGACCGTCCTGCCTTCGATAGTTTTGTGTTCCAGACAGGCCGGGGAGCGGCTGTCCAAGTGAGTAAAGAAGCTGTTGCTCGAGCTTCAAGACTTTGGAAAGAAACGACGGATAACGAAGCATTCATACCGCGTCCTAAAATTGCATCCGAAACTGATTCATTCGCTGTCCCAAGTATTGACGAAAAGTTGATTCACAAAAATAATTCTGAATCGACACTGCCTTCTCATTGTGCGGAAATAGCCAGAACTAATTCGTGTAGCGTCAATAAAGGAGCAGTTGTACCCGAGATTGACTCTAAAATTGGTGAAACTTTGCCTGGAAACGGGAAAAGTTTCGATAATATTAATGTTTGTGCTCCAGGGGAGGGCTCAGTGAACGCTTCGGTATGTTTTAGTGGCTTCAAAACAGCAGCTGGCAACGACCTTAAAGTTAATGAAGAAGCCATGAATAAAGCTTTGAGGCTATGGGGTGAATGTGGGGATCTGAAAAATGCTACTGGTAACGCCGAAGATGCTTCTTCATTCTCAGGATTTTTGACAGCTGGCGGCGCGAAAGTTGAAACGAATTCACTTGCATTGGCTAAAGCGAAGCATCGACTAGACAAATTGGACCTGACGGTGGAAGCTATTTCTGAAAAGAGCTCTGGGGTGCAAGAAGTTGGCTTGGGTATGGCAGCGAATGGTTTTCTAACTGCCAGTGGCAAGCCTACGAGTGCGTCAGCAGAAGCCATCAAAAAGGCGAAGCGTATCTGGAGCGATTGCGACGTCCCTGGAGGAATGCCGACGGCGATAGACCGGGCCGCTTCGGGAGGTTTTTCTTCCGCCAAAGGTTGTCGTTTGCCTTTAAGTCACGATTCGTTATTGAAAGCCCAGCGGTTGTGGGACGAATGTGCCCAATCTGATGCGGTGGGCAGTAGTTCTGCAGCTACTTCAGAAAATAATTTTGGTGGTTTCAAAACTGCATCTGGAACTCAAGTGAGCGTGAGTGGGAAGGCTATTCAGGCCGCTAAAAGTCTTCTGAATGATATGGAAGAGCCTGATTCGGAACATATACTTCTGAGTTCAAGAAAGAAAGAAGAAATCATTTCCAAGCCGTATCCAAAAACTTCCACAGACCGTCCTCCGAAAAAGGGTTTCATTAGGCATAAAATTGATTTGAAGAAAATCAGTGGCTTAAGTTCTGGCTTACCGGAACCTGACTCTTACTCTAAAATACAATCCGATCTTAGCAGGCGCATTTATCCACAAACTAAGTTTTCAGAGAAGCCCTCATGTACAGGTGGACTAAATGATGCTTCAGCTCCAAAACCTGTGACGGTAAATTTGTCTGCTGAGGAGAAGGCCATTCTTGATTCGCAGTTTCAGGACATTACTGAAGAGTTCTTGAATGACGACTGGAACATAGAGCCCGAAGTTTCGAGCAAGCCTCACACAGTTAACAGCGATTTTCTCAATAACGAAGTCAGCGATGTAACTAAGGGTTTAGCTGTGCAAGGAGAAAAAAGGAAGATTTTGTTTGAAAATGAAAAGCACAGCAAACGTTGGAAGGTAAGCAATTGTTGAGTTTATTTTGATTTCAGCAAAATTTCATAACAAGCCATTCGTGCTCAGTTTCTAATATTTTCTTGCGAATTATGGACTGAAGTTTCCTTCTTGCGTAAGTGCTTACGTTGTGCTTCTTGTGTGGTCTTTTCTTCGAGTATTATTGCTACAAGTCGCTCACGCACCAACAGGAAAAGCAATAGCTTTTCCTTGTTAGTTTCTAGGCAAGGCAATTACTTTTTGACTAAGGTCGTTGAAGGTGCTGACATTTTTTTCCCCTTGAGTTAAGACTGCTACTAAAACTCAAATATGCAGTGAGGACTAAAGTACAAGTGTAAAATGAAAGCATTAACACGGTTGTATTGTGTTCACTATCCGAATCAGTCAGTTGTACTCACAGTTCCCTCACGGATGGGATGAATTCAGTCAGTTGTACTCACAGTTCCCTCACGGATGGAATGAATAACTTGTCTTCAACTTCATTCCAGTCGCAGCCTCGGAGGCTCTACCCCGTAATTTTAGTGCTACCATCTTGAGGCTCAGTTTATCTCTTCGTTGGTTCGTTCAAATGTGTCACTTCTCTCAGGACTTACGATGCACATGAGATCACAGTGCGGCATTTTCACTGCCTACCAAATGGGTTAATAACCCTATTGAACTTGGTAGGTATTTATCAGAAAATTATGTTGCTGGCGTTTGTCAATACATTAAAATGATTTTCCCTGAACTTTATTGCATGACATCACGGAAATCGTTGATTCATATCAGTAATTTTTAAAAAATTATGCAGGTTTATTTGAACGATTAGCGCTAGAAAGAAGTATAATTTTTTACAACATTTCAGCTTGGTATCGTAACCGGAGTGTAGCTTTAACTCGGAGAGTCCGCTTTGATCTTAAATTCACGACAAATTCCCCTATTTTTGGAGCTAATAAGGAATATTTGATGCGGGATCATATTCGATAACAACCGCCCTTGGAGGAGTGTTTCCTCTAGTCGTCGTTCTAGTGTTAGTGCTCGCTCTCTCTGTATTAGTAAGATAGCTAGATATACCTATGTATCAACAACAGAGCCATAACCTACGACTGCTGAAGCAGCGTTTTCAGAGACCAAGCTTTTTCACCCTCTTTGAGTATTAAGTTTTTCCCGTGTTTGAACTGAGAAAATTATTAAAGCTGTTGCCTACCTGTGCAATTAATCTTCAGTTTCATCACATTCTGGACGACGCCGCTCTTGCATTTATGATTTATTTCCTGTGTCTAGCTTCTTGCTCTATACTTCGACTAAAAAGTACATACATTTTCCTTCGGCGCATTTGTATTTCGTATACGATTTCTACCGCAGGCTCCTTCAAGTTCGCTTCGGGATGGTGACGCCGAGTACTCCAACGCGTCAGTTCCTCAGCTGTGGGAAAATGCTTCCGTCGGGAACGCTTGTTCGCAAAAATCGTTAGCTTCAGTTGAAGTTCAATGCTCACGTCGTTGCGATGAAGAGGTACAATCGTCCTCAAGACTTGCTGGTTTCACTGAAAAACGTCCTTTCAGCTCTGCCATCGTCTCTGACGATGGTAGAGCGCCAACAACTAACACAGCGAAAAGTGCTGTGTCTGGATCCGAAATTCTGCCCACGTGTTTAGATAATTCTTATGCAGTAAGTAATAATGATTCGTTACGTGATACACGGCGGTCCAGTCTCGAGGGCACCAAGCAGCAGCTAGTGAGTAAGAATTCTTCGTCTTCTACTTCTGAATTAGGATGTAGAAATATCGCTAATGATTCCTCTGAAAATGCAAACTTAGGGTCTCATTCAAAAAGTATTGTCAGTGAGCCTTCAGCTAATTCTGTTTTGAAATCAGAGAGCGCTATTTCTCTACAAGTTTCTTCAAGTAGCAAGTTGTCTTTGAATTCCGTTCCTGATTCTGAGACTCTCATTAGCGATAATATAATTTATCCTATTTTAAAAACTGACTCGCCAAACAACTGTACCTCAACTTCTACTTCAAATTTTCAAAAGTCATCGATTTCAGATGCCTCTTGTAACGAGACTGAACGCTTGTCAGCGGATGAACCCAACCGTGCACGACCTGATAATTCACCAATACTTGCTCGGTCGCGGCAGATAAAGAAAAAGATTCAATATCTACGGGACGTTTACCGCACTCCCACGGCTCTCTCGCCCCTTCCGACCTCTCCAGCAGTGCTAAGGATGCCGTTTAGGGCTCCCTTAAAAAAGAAAGCTTAGTGATTTCTTCCGTAGCTCTATGTTACAGGAATTTATTAATAGCCATAGTAACTTGGCTGAATTTGAGCATCAGCTCATCAGTTTATTCAGGGTGATATACACTAGTATTTCTCTTCGGAATCGTACGCTTTTGTATACCCAGCTTGGAAACATAACATTCGCCGCTGTCACGAGGTTGCCCCGAGCCCTGATCATCTGAATAGGGATTTCATGTGAACACTAATATGCAATGGGAATTGTGATGATTTGGCCTATACGAGTCAGCCGACAGCTTTTGCGTTTCTTTATGTGTTGCTTCGACTTATAGTTGAATCGAGACAACAATTCTGGAAGTTGTTAGTTTAAGTTTGTGAACATTCGTATTAATTTTTTCCTTTTCTCTTTATAGTAATCTGGGCTTCTTTGATTTATTGCGCTTGTGTTTTCGTAGTTTTCCAGTCACTCAGCTTTTCCATCTTTTTTTTCGGAAAGAGTTACATTGCTGATTGTTGTTGAAGTGCAAGCATCACAACAGAGCGCGTTACTGGACGTCAGTATCGAGTTTTTTTTATTAAGATGAACTGGGCTGTTTGCTTTCATTTCCCTGAATTTGCATCAGTCTTTGCATATTATATTGGTGTACCAGTTAATTCATTACAAGGCACGGTTGGGTTCATCCGCTGACAACCTTGTCTTTCTACCGCTATTTTGATGTGGGGAAAAGATACCAAGGTTTGTTATTTTTTTTCTCCGTTTTAATTTAACCAAAAAAACAGCAACACTTCACCAAAAACCAAACCACCTCACCTGTGTACCAAAAAGAGCAACACCTCACATCATCTTTCTTCTCAATTTGGAACGTTAAAAAAAGACACGAAGAGACCTTAGTACCTTCCATAACTTACCTGATGAAATCCTGTACTTTGTATAGTATTTTCCTTACACAAGGATTTCAATCAATCATTAATACGTTGCATTAGTTCTAAACATATATGTATGCTTCTTCCATCTTACGCTTTGGATCAAAATTGGTTTCTCTTACTTCAAGGATCACCAACGAATATTCTATCTCAATGGTTTGTATCAAGTGACAGACTAGATTTTCATTTTTACCTTTCAGTTTACTGCCTGTATGTGATATGTACCACTTTCTTATTGTGGCAGGGAAATCGGTGGCAAAGTTGAAGTAGGTGATTTCTTCTGTTTTGTTTTGTGCCCCTGTAATTGACATGGTTTTCCTAAATCGTTCTTTTTTAACTTGTTAATGCATGGTGTTCCGTTCGACCAGGAAATAATTAGTCTCATGCAAATTAATGACGGGGGTTAGTTCTTCAAATTCGGTGCTTCGTTGAATTCAGAAGTGAATCTGTTTATTTGGTCGCATCCGACTTGTGGCACCGACCATTTGAAAAATCGTACTGTTTCGTCTGTTGAGGGTTTGTAACTTGTTTCCTTTCATCTTGGTTAAATTTACGTTTGTCATAGAAATGTGGAAAGGATGTGATTTTGTAGTAAATATTTTGCCGCGATTTCGTTTTATGTTCATATTCGTCGCGAACGTCAAATTGATAATGCCAAAAGGAGGCGAAAAATTTACGTCCCTGATTAAGAAAAATTGATTGATTGAGGAAACACAAGTTTGCTCTTGATTTTTTAATTGATAGAGCAGTACGGTTGTGTGTATAGCCTGAAATATACGTACGATTAATGTATATCAAAATACAGTCGCTGCAAGACGTAGTTGCGCCACTACGCTTCGGTCTATGCCGTACAAGTTGTGCCGTGTTCGACGATTTCTTCAGAGGAATGTGCACCGTATGTTCACCTTTGTAGGTGTTTTTTTTGAGAATTTTGCGGGATTTAGTTTTGCCGACGACTCACGATAAAGACGCACAGTAAATAATTATTGTTTTGTCTCTGCGCTGGGCGCCCACGCATACGAAGAGCGGGCAGTTAGGCTGGCGGAAGTGAGCTACTCAGAGTTCATTTGATCATATCAAGACTAGCTTCATTAGTGTGAAGACACCAGCGCCGTCGTTGAAACGGGCTAGACATATTTCGTACATCTTGTTGAAATTTGAGAATTTTCTAGCGACACATCTTTGAAGAGTGGAGCTGGACTACTTCGGATTTTGGGGGACATTTCATCAAGTTTTGCGGGTAATTATATGAATAGAGCCGCAAATTAAAAGAATATTTTCCAGCGAACGTGTGGTCTACAGCAAATCGCATTTTACCCACACACATCTTCCACTTGAGCAGTCAAGTCCAGGAGGGCATGTACGGTATGTCTAATCCTACGAACAAAGCAGCTTCACTGACGGCTAAAAAATTGTATAACTTGCGATCGGTTGCTGTGAGCCGAATTAATCGCGTGGCCAGTGGACGGAACGCGAGCCCAGTACTTTCTGTTCAACACCTCGAGGGTCAGTATCGGGGGTTCAGGTTTGTTTTTTCGGCGTCGGTTTATGGCACACTATTTTTTACCGTTCAAACATAGGCCAGAGCATGGGAGATAGTTTCAACTGGAGATTTTGAAGGCGGTGCAATGATCAAACGCGGAAACGAAAACCGTTCAATGCACGCTTCGTAAATAACCTTGCGCTAGATAATTTTAACTAAGTTTTTCAGTGGTACAATCTGTAAAACCGAAAATTGAATCAGTTTAAGTTATGAAATATCCATTCATATGGTAAATTGGTTGATGCGACTATTCTTCGGACTGAATATTTAGTCACCGAGACAAATGGAATGCCACCACACAAACTCAATGCAATATAATAATTGAAGGGCCACTACACATCATCGCAGGCTTCGAAACAGTCTCTCAGACACGCATTCTACAGAAAGTGGCTGAGGGCGATGTTCACCGTTGAAGGAGAGGGCGGCTGACGACATAATGCAGTGGCCCAGACTGCACACACGCGCACGCAAAACATAATGTTATAGATGGGTGAAATCCCACTCATAGAAGCGACTGAGTGTTCACGCACTAGGCAATATTACACAGCAGGCTCTGTACTGTCTTACGAACACAAAATACAATAATACAGACTGAGCACAAGAGTAATACAAGCAAACAGAATACGAAACAGATTAGCCAGTACAGTAACAAGCACACAACAATGTAGAATTGCGTCAACAGTAACACAAATACACACCGCTAAACAAAGACTGGCCGCAGCCGTAACACAGCATAACAATATAGACAAGTCACTACAGTAATGCAAGGATACACGAAACAACAAAGACGCTGCAACAGTAGCACAACCTAACAATACAGATATTTAGGCCACTACGGTAATACAAGGACACACAAAACAATAAAGCCGTTGCGACAGGAACACAACCCAACAATACAGACAATTAAGCCACTACAGTAATACAAGAACACACAAAACAATGAAGACGCTGCAACAGTAACACAACCTAACAATACAGACAATTAAGCCACTACAGTTACACAAGTACACAATAATGGTCGCAAGAGTAACACAAGCCGAAACAACGCAATAATACAGGCTGGATGCAACACAACAATACAGACTGGCCACGGCACAGTCACACAGGCTCCACGGCAGTCACACATGCGGGGCAGAGCCCCTAGGGCGGCGCAGCAGGCCTAGCGTGGGCCCCTCCTGTGAGGTTAAGTAAGGGCACTCCTGAGTGCTTGGGGGAGGGGGGGTCCCTCCCCCCCCACTTTACGGAGGAAGGAGAGGGGCTCAAGTGGGGAGGGAGGTGAAGGTGGAGTACAACCAGCTGCGAGTTATGATTTTTCTGCTGTAAAGTTTCTAGTTTACGTTATGAAAGTTGACATTTTGACACTAATAATTTTGAAATCGCAAAGTTCGTGCAAAATATTAGAGATAAGAGATGTCGAGGTACATCATTTCATTCAGCTACCGATTACTACTCATCGTTGGAATTCAACGAGATACATTGTGAGAGCTGACAGAATTCAAATTTTATTTACATGCGTTTATTGCGTACTGGAAGTTTGTACGCGCGGAGTAAATGTAGAGAGCCGATGTTCCTGTAATATCAGACCTCACTTCAACGACGGATGAAGTCGTTTGCGTCCTGCAACCACTCACGTCAACAAAAGAAAAAAATTCAATTCAGATTAGTAATTCTGTCGCGTCAGTGTCTGAGAAATGCGGATGCTGTCTCTCCAGGACTATAACGGATGTAAACGGCTGTGGTACTCGGTAATGGGTAATTTTGCTAACCGAGTTTACTGCAGAGTAGTAAACTCGAGTTGAGTGTACTGAGTAGATAAGTTGACTCAACAGGATATCTCGACTACCGAAAGTGGAAAAATGTCACTGAGCTCAGACTCTCCCTGGTCGAGAGAGTCGGTGCTGTAATACGATTATTGGGGAATAGTAATCGTTACTCCATCATCAGTGGCGCTATTATCACTCATTGAACACAGAGAAGCCACATGAGACCTATTATAGCGACCTACAACTAAAGTTTAAGGTTGTTAATCTAAGAATTCTAAATATCTAAGACAGAACCATACGAGGCATACCCTCATTTATCTCCTGTTATGATTTGCTTTGATTTAGAACAATACTTTAGAAGGTATGGAAAAGGAAATAAATTTCGTGAATTTCAGTTGATCGCATTTACTGGCCCAAAATTTTTTTGTTGAAATATATGATATATTTTCAATGACAAACTATAAGTTTAACTAGGTGTGGTGTCCGGGGATATTGGTGAAAGTTTAATCGAAATTCAAAATTATAATAAAGATCGAGCTTGACTCAAAGCTCGCTAGAGCTATTGATGGCAGATGACGGTAGCTGGAAACTCATTTTACTCGAACTAAATGATCAATTCAATGCATAATCGCTCTTTCGGTTTTGGTGGGTTTTTTTCTTTTGCCTTCGCGTTTTTACAGGCAGATCCGGTCTAATAATATCGCAACGGCATCAATAAATTTTTCAAATAAGTGATAAAATCCTTGACCATACAAAATTATACGTGATGTTAGATGCTCTGGTGAAAAATTAGACTTCGGAGCGCTGACTTGATACACCACTCCGTTCATTAGGTTCAGAGTCAGCGATTAAAAAAACTTCGAATACATCAATGATTTTCCCTTTCTAAATCTACCTGCAATTATTGGGTTGTAATTTTATCATTTACTACACATTTTTATGCTGATTATCAAAAAAATTAGAGTTATTAATGCCTAAAGGATTATTTATTTTAGGAAACCGTATCCTGCACTTTGTATTGCACACTCATGGCTTAAGAAGTATTAAACGTAAAAATTTGATGTGAACTAAAAGTTTTATGTACAGTACACGTACATCATTTAGACTCGGTAGGTAATTTAAATTCGATAAATTAACATAAAGTACATATTATGGTTATATTACCGACAGTCCGCCAGTAGTATGACCATGTATGCAATTCATATTGAAGTACATTTTTCTTTTTTCCAGGGCAACTTTAAGCCGAATCAAGTATATCATTCACTACTTCACTAATGCTCACTTTTACTGAGTTAATATATTTTAAGTGCAGTTCATGTTCGAGAATCACAGCAGCGTGTCTGTCAGTTTGTGATCAGAATTTACTTGAATTCACTGAGTAAAAACTCTTCGATTTAGGCCTACAAAAGTTGCTGGGTTAGTAATAATAACGACACGTTTCACGATTATTTTGTCTCGAAGTTTTGCATTTTAAGTTACATTCAGCTTAGTTGATATATCAAATTAGAGTATAATTTTGAATCTTCTTTTATATCAATAATCATCTTACAGGTAGAGTTGCCAAGGGTCCAGATGCAGAGATGAATAAAATTGCTAGCTTCACCTCTTTACCAACAACGTTTTGCGACTGGGAGATTCCGACAGGATCACCAAGAGTGATACTGGTGACCAGCAGATTGTCTTATGATCTGTAGATCTAGTTGAACTAATCAGAAACCCCTGCCAAAAAAATTTATGGTCTTTTTTATAGTGTCGGTAATAATCGAAAAGCAGGTTAGCCTTACAGATGTGAGTCACACTTGAGCTCCTGTCGCTGCTACGCACCACGTCGGCGTGTGGGAATTGTAGAGCTGCAGGTCGTTAAGATCCGCCGATAGGGTCGGTGGTGAGAGGTCGCCATCATTGCTGTGCGAGCAGAGCTGTCAGCGCAGGCACCTCATTGAGCACGTTGTTTCAGTTCCTAGTTATAAATAAACCTAATATGCGATATATTCTCTATGCATTAAAATATTCTGTAGTATATTTTTGATAATATGAGCGCAGTATTGTCTTGGGCGATGAATAAGTGTAACCTTTTTTTGTTGGTCTTGTAAATTAATTTTGTTCAAAATTTTATACGACTTCAAAACGCCATGCACTTCAACTTTGTGCTTTTTTTTACTTTTGCAGCGTAAAATTGATGAAACTATCTAATTACTGACAATTTTCCCGAGCAATTTAAGTTACGTTATTTTTTTGGTATTTGAAGCTCTCAGACTACGAAACGCTCGAAAAAGATATCCTCGAAGAACGATATTATATGGGGCTTAATAACCACTTCCTTTCCTACTAACTGCTTCCTACGTATTATAAGAAAGCAGTTTTGCTTTAGGTCTTGCGACAAATCGATATGTGAGGCATTGGCCAGGCTCCTTGAAGCACCTACCCGGCAGAGGCTCGCGCCCTGAGCTCTGGCCCTCCATGGGACACGGAAAAGCACTCGACGCTCTGAGGCCCTCATCTGTTGGGTCACACTCGCTTTTGCAGCAGCGGCTGAGAAAAGACGGAAAACGGTGAGCTAAAATGATTATGATAACTGCGATGTATTTCAAATATAGTTTCAATCTAAATTTAATTCTGAACGTCTACCGTAACGATTTCGCATCGTTTGAAATAGTTTTTCGCTACGTTGAAAATACCGTAAAGTTGGAGCAACTGACGAGTGTGACGATTTCGACACGTTCCACCGAGGATCCAGAAAAGCCAGTGACTTTATTATTACGTTATACTGCTTAGGAGGGAAAAGAATAAGTGTATTTTTTTATTTTAGTCGTATCAAAATTCAGGCGTATAAGGGTTAAATGCNATGGCAATCGCTACTCTCGAAAATATATGATTAAATATATTTAAAATATATATTCAAAATTCTTCAACTTGAAAATTAAAAGAATATGTTTGCTGTTCAAGGTACATACGTTTTAATGTGAAAAATGTTTCTCGGAACAATAGGACCTAAGCCTCGATTGGTCCGATTTGAAAAATAGTATGTAGATTATTTAGCCTTTCAAGCTTTTAATTTTAGCAACCCTCCTCTCGGTTTGGGAGCTAGACATGCTCGATAGAAAGGTGAAGTTACTGGGTTGCGTTTGCATCTTTTGACTTTGTTTGAATCTACATGAAGCTTAGAATTTGTAAAAAAACGGGAACATGACAAAGTGTTAAAGTGTCCTCCCGGTCCGTGGAGCCAACTGCGAGTTATGTTATGCATCTCAGCACAACCACTCCACCCCAAGCTTCCTGTAATTTGGGAATTTAAAGATGACAACAGAACGCAAATCACTTTTTTACCCAATTCTGCATAGAAGACAGAAGATGATGCCCTAATCAAAAAATTTTACTAATATAGGTAACAGGAAGCAGTGGTAGATTTTTGAGTATTCGAACGGCGACAAAGATTAAAAAACACAGAGATTAAAAACACAACCAATCTCTGTCTGATGATATTTGATTGGTCACTCTGTGAGTGTTTGACGATTCATCTCTCGTCCTTCATCACTGTCAATAATCAAATCTCAGAGAAAAACTACTTTCAAAATTGAGAAAAGTTTTAGGGAGCAGTATGTTCATTCATTTCCTGTCAGAATTGTCTTGAGGGCGACGAGTTCACGTTTGTTGGGCGCTTGGCGCATGTGAAGAGCGAGAAACATTCTCCTCGAGACCAATACAATTCCGAGTACAAGCTCTGGCTGGCATACAGTTCAAAGTTCGTGAGTGTTCAATCACAATATCAGTGTGATACTCAAACCCAGTCATGTAAATAAGATTGCTTCTTCGACCGCCTCTTCATACGCGGCCCTGGAACGGCCGCGTCCACGCAGACCGTGCAACAGATTCTTCTTCTGTTGGGTGTATGACTTCTTGTCGTGTATGACTTTTAAAAAACCCTTAAAAATGCTTAGTTTCCGGAAACATAGATTAACCATGAAAAACTAACATCCAAAAGTTATACTACGCGTATATTTAATTTTTGTTTATTGTGCGTTGCTGGAGGCCCCAGAGTGGACGCTCGACAGAGGTGCTCTATTCTACTGACAGATGAACGTTTCACAGCCTCCCTGCCAGCGCAGCAGCTGCGTTACGTCTGCAACGCGGCGATTTATAGGCGTGCTTTAGGGCGCATCAGCTACGCAGCTCCAGACATATTGCTGCCGAGTTAGATCATCCATCGATGGGTTGAATTTTTGAGAATCAACTTCTCTGATTTCCGGCACTGTCATTTTGGACGTGAATACGAAGCTTCAAATTATCATCATAAGCAAAATTAAAAATTTTGAAAGAGTCTGTTGGTTGAATTTTGGCACGGTACTCTTTTACGAGGTTACCTTGAGTTCTAATGTTCAAAATCTCACGAAAATTTAGCCGCAGATTTTTTACTCAGAAAGTATATTTTGATATTCTGACTCGATCTTCTATTTACTATTCCGGTATTCATACATATGTAGTGATGATCGAGTCCGTTTTGCATTGCTATGCATGAATCCTTAAGCTTTGTTTTTGAAGAGGTCCTGCTTTTTGTATTTTGTTTTTGCTCAAAATATATTTTTCTTAGATATTCGCTTCGCATATTTCTTGAGTAACTCTTAGTTGAAACTTTTCATGAGAATGTGTGATGTAAATGTCTTTCATTTTTCAGTTAAAATCAAACATGCGATAGTAAACAATAAAACAGTAGCGGCATCAACAGCCTCGGAAAATATTAAAAATACCGTGATCGTGTTTCCAATATTTATTCATTAATTTAACCACGAATGAGTTTCTTGTTCTTGTATTCTTGAGATTTTTATTATTTAATTCTAGCTACATGAGCTGTTAGGACGTCATTACTGTTTGCAACAGAGCATGGAATAATGAATGGAACAGACAACGATTTTTGACTTATTTATATTAAAATCAGAACTTATGTCTTCCACATTAACTCAGTTTTAATTTTAAGGTAGCGTATATGAAAAGTTAACGTGTTTGTATTAGTTCCTAATAGCTATAAATAAATGACGTTTATAGGGCAATAAATGCAAATCCATGATATGTGTGCTTGCATACTCGTTCTTAAACATCTGATGTTTGAAAACGTACAGGCTGGGGGAGGATAGTCTTTAGTGGTACTGACAGATTTTTCATAGATTGCTTTTCTCTCCAGTGTTGATTCCTGAGAATACGGGGGGAGGGGGGCTGAAACTCAGCGTGAGAGACTCTGCTGGCGGAAGAGACGGCTCTCAAGCAGCCTGTGTTGAATTTTTTCATAAAAGTGGGTTAGTGATCTATGTTTGCACGATTGACCTCTGAATGTAATGTCAAAGAAAGCAAATTGGTATAATATTTATTTTGCTGGTTAAATAGTTCATCGATATCAACACTCAAATATTTTCCACCGTGTGAAACTGCTTTGATATTAGACACATAATTAATATCGTGAAGATGTCATCAGCTCAAATTCAGAGGTTTGAGATTACCGTGGAGACGTAGAAAATGTAAAATAGGAGGAAAACGTTACCTATAAGTACGAGCATTGTTAAAAAAATAGATTTAATTACTCCTTACAAATAGTTGGATAATTATGAAATGTGAGCCTACTGAAAAGAATTTCTAAAGCCACAGATCATTTTTGGGGAGAATACTTTTGATCTAACAATCGGCATCACCAAAAAGACATGTAT
>VOMN01018301.1:0-10332 GCA_014899125.1 Orchestia grillus
TAAGTCCATACTAAATGGTCCCTACTCTTTTGGTGCAAGATGGTCTGAGATACTGAAGCGCTGCTTTCACTACCATTACAACTACAACTACAACTTCATTATACTGCTGACTGAAGGGAAGGGTGGGATGCTGTGTTAGATGCAGTATTTAGTGTTTGGTTTGCTGTAAGATCTTGACAAAAGAGAAAATTTTCATCTAGAGGATGCTTCAAAAATGACAGTACATCACACCTCAAGAACAGCTTCTATTGCTAAGTGAAACATTTGCAGATTTGTGGACTTATTTTTTTTAGAAATTATTATTCTAGGGAACCATTATTTGGGCTCAAATTACACCCTGTCTGCAGCCAACTGCATAGAGGACCTTGTTTATTATGCAGCCTTGATTTGAGTCTTATTTAATAGGTCTTGATTTTAGTTCCTTTTAAAAAAAGTTTTGGTGTCCAGTAAAAGCCATATTAATAGATAATTAAAGCATTTGTGTACCAGTATATTGAAACTTTGCCAAGTCATCAGAAATATGGGTCATGATTTATCACCTTTTTATCACTTTGCTTAGTGTCTAATAAACATACCTTTACCAAAATAATAGATTAATTACCAAATCCTAAGTAATCCTAATTAAGCTGTATCATACTCAAGAAGAAACAAAAATTAGCAGACAAGCTGCATAACATTAACTCATTTTTCATCTCATCTAATCATAAATCTGCTGAAAATAGATTTCTGTTACTCAGAAAAAATAATCTTGTCTAATGACACTCAAATTAAAACTGAATGATGGATAGAAAGCTCTGTGCAGTTGGCCACATTAAAATAACTATTAACCATGTGAACTAAGGTTCTTGTTTGAAGTCAAAGTTCAAGATAACGTATAAGTTGCCATTGCTTTCTGCACAGAGTATTCTTTTTATTGTTAATTCTATATTTTGTATTACTGGATAGGACTTTTGTTCTAAATTCTGAAAATTCATTTGAGTTTATATTTACTTTACTTCAGCAGACTATGCTATTCATCATGTAGCATTTATTTTGAGGTCATTGAATAGAATTTTTTTCTTGAGTGGGAAAAACCTATTTTCAAGTGGTTGATCTTAAGATAAAATTATGAAAAATTACTTTATATTGTTCAACTTGTCTCCTGCTACCATGCTTCCACCCAGCTTGTTAGGGTTGCATTAGAGTTAGGTTAAAGTATGTTAGGGTTACATTACATTAGGAAATGTTAGGCTAGGAAACCCCTCAGGGAGCATAAGAGAGTTCATAGGTTTTAGGGTTAGGTTTTGTTAGATTTGTTCATCCTATACTATAGGGGATAGCATCCTCAGGGGTCACTGTTAGGTTACCTTAGCAATAACAAGGCCTTCACGAGTTCTATCTTTTGTGCCCACTTTATTTGTTTCCATTTTCATGCCTTCTTTGCTGATTATTCTATATTTTTTTCCGCTTTCTTCCTACCATGCTGTTTCTATGTGAAGGGAATTTTGTGTAGGAACACTCCTTGTGCATAGATTCCCCATTCTTTTAAGTCCATACTGAATGGTTCTTACTCTTTTAGTGCAAGATAGTCTGAGTTACTAAAGCAATGCTATCCTTACTACTACTTAGGGTGGGAAAGGTTTCTTTTGTTCAGTTGACACTATGCAACATGATAAAAAGTGTAAAAACAGGATCCAAATTTCTGTAAACTTAGTGAAATATAAGTACTAGAATGGTTTGAATGCCTATCAATATAGCTTTTTCTATGCATCAAAACTTTACAAAAAAGTTATTGTTCAGAAGAATAATTTACATCCAATGATGTTAAAATAAAGGCTGTACAAGAACAGGATGCACAAGGCATCGGGCTGAAGAAAAGCGAGTATTAACATACGGCTTTTATTTTGGTGCAATTTAATGAGAACTTTTTTTCAGAGTATTAGAAACCTATTTGGAATGTTAATGTTGGGGAAAAATTGCTTAAAATGAGTTTATATTGTGCAATATGTCTTCCACTCTTTTGGTTTCTTCCAGTTACATTAGGGTAGGATAAGTTAGCTTAGGTAAGTTCATTAATTTTATACAATGTTGTATGATATGGCTGAGATTTTTCAATTAGAAGCTGTGCTCAGCCATAACTATTACGGCAGTCCATGATATTTCCTGTAGTGAGGAAGTAAAAAAAATGTGTTCCAAATTTATGTGGAGCTTGCATCGGCATGTTGTCTTAGTATATGAATTATTTAAATATCATTTGGATATAACTTTTTCTATATTTCAAAACCTTTTCAATATAGGTATTTGCCACTCAGGAAAGAATTTATTATCCAATGATTCTAAAATGATGGCTGTGTGCTGAATAGGATGCTCTAAACATTTGGCTGCAATAAAGTAAATCTTGTTTACTGTTTGTTAAAGATTTTAAAGGATAAATAAGCTGTGTTCAAAAATATTCACACTTTTAAATTTCTCATTCTAATACAACTGATTAATATTTACTCTACAACAACCAACAGCACAAATTCCTATTCATTAGTAAGCATTGAGGGTGAATCTAGGAATAAGATGGAGGACCTTTTTATTGAACACAAAATCAGTCCTAAACTCATACCTGGGACCAAAGTCACCTTGTTAGTATTTGGGAATAACAATTGAGTTCTCAGGCATCAGCTTTGGCTAAAAAATGATCAAAATTATCAATTGTACTGATACATCAAATAAAAGGCAAATAAAATGCTCAACATTTAGATTTGTGTAAGAGATGAATGTGACTAATATCCATGTCTATCCTATGTAATGGGGACTAACATCCCCAGGGCACAGTGTTAGGCTACTTCAGATTTAGCTGACCCTCCAAGATGGCTGTCTTTTCTGCCCACTCTCCCTCTTTCCATATTCATACCTTCTTTGCTGATGATTCTTTTCTTTTTCTCCTCTTCTTCCTTAACTTTGTTTATTTGTGGGAACACATCTTCTGCATAGATTCCTCATTCTTCAAAGTTAATACTAAATGCTACTTTCCCATTGAGTGCGACACAGTCTTTATGTTATTCTATACATTATATCCTAGTGTGAAACTACAGTAGCCTTTTATTCTTCGTGGACTTCATCTTCAGTTTTCAACATGGATTCTTGAATCTTTCATCTAGCCTCATAAATTAGTCACTTCACTTTTTCTGCTGACACTTTTATTAGTCCCACAATTCAACTATTCAGTTTACGTGACTGTCTGTTATTCAAACAAGTTTTGCATTTAATGTTTGCTTGAAGCATAATGAAAAGACACTCATGGAGGTATTTCTGCTTTTGCTAGTAAAGGCTAATTTTGATTTAGCTTTCATTATGAGATGTTGCATCTACTTATTTGCTCCTCAGTGTTTGTGATTGATAACCAACAATAATATGTGTAATTTTATGCCCATAGGCCAACAATGTCCAAGATTTTCTCTAATTAAAGTTTTAGTCTCACAAGCAGGGATTTTTTCCATTACTTCATAGTTAATTAACAGTCAACAAAATGTACTTTCAAATGAAGGGCTACTGGAATATTGCTTCAGTTTTTGGGCAGGGATTTTATCATTTTTCACATTGATGTATGTGTATTCAACAAATAAGCCTAAGTTAGGTTTTGTAAACTATAAAAAACAGTTAAAGTGAGACACATGCAACATTTATTTAAAATATCTAAAAATAATCAACAAGATAGAAGTGATTAGCTGTGTGTCTCTTTAGGTATGGTTTTAGATCCTACTAAAATTTTCACTTGTGAGAAACATTGGCCTTCAAATCTATTTATAGTACTCTTTACTCTTTAGGTACCCTCAACGAGAAGAAATCATACGCTGTGAGGTCGGATGAACAGGGAGGCCAAGAAATCGCTATATTCTAGAAAGCATCTAATTTGGGAAAAACACATTGGTTCTATGGCTTGTGGCCCCTTTTTATTGAAGTGTTTTATCATTCATGCATGTTGATAAAGCTGAGAAATGATAAATGACATTAATTTTTCGGAATATCACTTAGCATTCACTGTAACATATTACATTCACAGTAACATATTACATTCACTGTAACATATTACCCTCTTTCGTTCTAAAAAAATATGGAGCAATGATTCCTGATGAAGGCCTTGTGCATCAAACTGCTACTTTGGTCAAGTGGAGGGGTTTTTGATTCAGTTTCTGAGGGTTGTGATTACTCCAATGTCCAAAAGTTTGTTTGTTCACGCATTTGAAGAGGTGAAAATGTGCCTTGTTGCTCATCCCAAAGTTAACGTGCTCCTTGTCTTTTTCAGTCTCTCCGAAAACCCTCCTCAGAAATACCATCAAGCATTAGAATTGGTTGTTCCAAGCCTGAACCACTTGAATTTTGTATGGGTGATTGTTTAAGTGTAATCTCAAGATCCTTCGGACAGTCCTGTCTGATATTCCGTGCAAAGTACTCCTCTGTCGATTTGCTGTTCTTCAAGAGTTTCCTCCCACAGCAACTTTTAGGTGTTCAACATTTATCAGCGTTTCCTCTGCCATTTCTTTTTCTTGTTTTACCAATGTTTTCAAGGTTTTTGACCCACATATTTATTGGTTTACTAAAGGTACTGGCCTATTACAATTAATTTGAAAATGCAACCAGAACCAAAGCTTAGCAACTGCATAGCCACCACTTTGATAAAATGTTTTTGCAGCTAATGGACATTGATGCATAGACCACTATTTCTTGGCAACTGAAATACTTTATCTACTTGCCCTTACCTACTTTCTAGGCTCCCATCTCCTTTTCAAAAATGCAGTATTGACTGCTGCACCCTGAAGTTCGAGTTTCTCTCTCTAAATGGGTGTCAAGTAGCCCCTCTTAACTCAGGATGCTGAGAGGTGTAACTAAGACTTCAGTAGTGAACTTCTGGGATTGTTTTCATACAAGTTTTTCAATTTATTCTATTTTAAAATCGCTGATATTCATAAAAAGTGTGTGGCATTGAAATTTTGTTTTCTGTTGTGTAGTAGTGCATCAGACGCAATCAATGTTTTCTACAGTTTGACGAACATGCCATAAGAAACTGAAAGAACTCTACTTAACCCAAATGGGGTTTTTGATTGAACCCCAACGCAATGTGCCAATTAAAGATTATCAATGCCCGAGTAGAGATTCCATTTCCAATACTGATGTTAAAAATATTTTGTGCTTGTGAATGAAGGTATGTGACGATACTACCTGGCTCGTCAAGGGTTGAGAGGTCGCGTCATACCCCAAGCATACATATATGAGCGCACCCATTGACGTACAGAAGAAGGGGACAAAAAACTAACAGTTTAAATCAAAACATATTTGCCATTGTAAATATCACACAGGAAATCAAATGTGCAAAAATACACGGAGAGCACGGACGCAGGTTAAAGGGCGCTATGTTCTGATCCTCAAAGCACGTACATAACATAGATACATCGCGAATCTTGTCAACATCTAAACATGGCATAAACTGCTATTAACGAGTTTTCAATGTGGACAAGAGAATCACAAAATTACATTAAATCAAATTTTACATTCGGTCATCGTAAATTGAAACACTCGAATGCAGGCGAGCCGCCATTTTTATTGAAAAATAATTTAAATTTCCATACCTTGCTGACGCCCAATTTTGACTTATAAGTTCCCTACTTTCCCACTTAATACACACAAAGTTTCAACTGATAATCACACACAAATTTGCTTCAGATGCCGAGGCTGCGCAAATGTATCTGAACGTCATCCTCCAACCTAAACTAAACCTAGGCATGTGCAACATTTCGGGAATTATTTTTGAGCTGACACTGATGATCCCTCTAGCGTTACTGCGGCGTTGTTGCATGACTTCAGTCTGACAGTAAATTTTGCTTGGCGTTCTGACGCAAGCGAGAGTTATTGAGATCCTCTCACGCTGAAATGTTCTTGACTTAGCCTCTCCGAGGTGTTCTTCCGTTTATCTCGACGATGCTCTATGCTTCTCCAGTATTCAAGTTTGCAGGGTCTTGATTACTGCTCCTCTCGAATTGCTGTGATGGTTTGGTAGAGTTACTCTGTGGCAACCAAAGTTATTGTAATGCTTGGTGGGTTGAGCGGCACACAAGGATGGAGTCCATAGGTATTACAGTTGTCTTGGAATACAAGTTCTAAAAGACCTTTTATACGGGCCTTACGCCCGAAGGGCGCGCGTTGCGCTGCCTCAAGGGCTTTTTTCCTTCGTGCTCCAAATTCAACTACCTGAGGCTACGCTTGAGGCTACCAACTTTCTAACGGCCACGCCCTCTCTTTCTACCCTCTTTCTTGATTGACGAATTTAAGTATATTTGTTCTAAAGTCTACTTCCGAGTCAAGCGGAACCCTTTAAACTAATCGTGATCTACTTTCCTCTCATATTACGCTCATGTGTCCAAAGTCCTGCCGACAGCCCTCTGATAAATTTTCTTTTCTTTCCCAGTTTGTAGAGAAATTCCTGCGGTTAAGCCCTCGACCACTCTCGAGGACNCATTTTCCTCAACAAAGTTCCTTCCCCAGAAAACCATATTCCTAATTTCACCACAAATAGATGATGTACTATTGATTTTCTTGCAGAACTATCGAATCATTCGTATAGCTAATGCAAGTTATTTTGGGTAAATTGTGAATGAGCCAAATCACAGCAAAATTCCTCCCCACTTGGTTTCAGATCAAAAGGTGATTTGTGTTATCAGGAGCTGTTGGTCCACTTGGAAGTGGACAAAAGCTTTTAGGACGAAATTATCACTGGGTTCAAATTGTGTCATTTGATTTTGCGAGTTGCACCCTGTAATATTTTTGTTCCCCAAATAGTAAAGGGAAATGTTTTGCAGGTATTCTTAAGTTGAAATAAGAAAATGGCACTTTGGAATGTCAGGAAGAATCGGTGGAAAACGTTTTTCTGCAGTAAAAAAATGTTTGAACCAATATAATAATGTTAATGGAAGTACTTGGGATGTGACTAACATAGGTAAATGGTGTTCAGTTATTTTGGGTGCTTCCTGTTTGAAATCAAATGTAGAAGTTTTAATGAAAGTTTCAATCTACTTGAGATAAAGAGTAATGAATACGAGTGTATATTGGCATAACTTTTTTCTGCTATTATATGTAACTGATGATACTCTTAGAGAAATTATAGTGATAGGTAAGAAATCAAAAGTGTTTATGATTGATACTAAAAAGTTATTGAAAGAATTAAGGATCTCCTTTTATAGCATTTTTTAGGGAATCATCAAGATAAATGGTACAGTGTAGGTATAGATAGGGTTTATAATTTCATCACAAAAACTTATGTTTTTCTCCAATTGTTCTTTCTCATTGGTACAATTTTTTCACTTGTCATGTATTCATTGAATTGGTTTCAATTAGGACCCTTTGTATCTTTATATTCATTGAATTTTAATGTTTGAATTTATTTTCAGTTATCATTGAGTACTCATAAGTTTTTCATTTATTAAAATCACACATAGCCTGAATATTAAAAATTAGCTCTTGGACTGCAATTTGTCAATTGGGTAAGTGATAAGTTTGCCCTATTTTACACTCTGAATAATTCTCCTTAAGTCTACTAATTTCAGGTACACACTTGTGTTGGTTAAGGTGTGTAAGTGGATACTACCTGTAAGTGGATACTCCAAAAAGTAAGTGGATACTACCTGCAGGGTTGTCAAAAAGTATCCACTTACCCACACTTGAGAAGATTGTTCAATCAATAGACACATTTACATAAAAACTTCAGTTATTTGCTTTTATAAATTTTGTTTATAATTGTATGATACATTAAATAACATATGAAGTTTTCCTTACTAGTTATAAACATCACAAATATATATCTAGCTATAAAAAATGGGCATTTTTACAAACAGGCTATGATAGGCTTTAACATATGTGTATGCCAATGTTAAATCATAATTGTTTCTGTTAATGATAACATTGTACATTTCTAGTGTAATAAGAATGTGCATCAGGATTGGCAATTTTTGTCTGTGCTGAATCGTGCGTAAAGTGTCAATTTTAACAATATTGATGCCAATTAATTAACACATTACTAATCTAAATCATGTGGTCAAAATTTAGGGTGTCACACCTGATCAGCCTGATCTTATTAATATTGTATGCTAAAACTAATAACGGGTTTACCATACTCAGATTTAGACACATCAATTATGCAGACTACAAATAACTAATTGTAGGTAACTGTTTGAAAAGTTTTGTACAATTAATATGTTTTTAAAACATTATACAGTGATAATTAGTTAGGTACGACAAGTCATTGGGTGGATACATCTCGGAGAAACATTGAGTGTGTTAGGTCACTATTTGGCTTAACTATAAATGAATGTGCTTGCCCTGCATGTGAGCTCCACTACAACTTGGAATGTACAGTGGAAATATTGGGATAATTTATTTGCTGCTTGATTAGTTAGAGCTCTCCTATACAGTAGAACCTTGCTATTCCTATACAATCTGTTCCAGGAGAGAGTTCGAATAGCGATTTGCACGAATGGCGAAACATTTATTCACATGAGATTCACTAATCATTTTTGGACTCATCGATGCACTATTACGTTGCAGTATCAACAGAAATAACAATAAAATAGCACTAAGTTTCACGACACTTGCGTATATGATGCCTATCTTATAGTAGCTAGGACGAGACTGAGCTGGCGATCGCGAGTCGCGTGACCAGTAACAAAGTGACTCTGTCTAAATTGCGGAGCAAGCATACAAATAACGCGTTGAATTTTGGAGGATGAATAACGAATTGTACAATTGGAGAGGTAGACTAATGGTGGGGTTCTACTGCGTGTGGTATCTATAGTTCTTTGTGAGATGGTGTTTTCTGTGAGCGTAAAGAACATTGTGCTTGTTGCCAAACCAGTTGCATTCAATGTCAATCAAAGTGTAGATATTAGTAATAGGCATGGATTGTAGAAAAGTTTTGAGCATGTTTTTCACATTTTTGCTTGTGTGGGATTTGTGCTTTATTTTTTTGTTATAAAACTTTGCTTCATAAGGAATAGCTTCTTTGCTTAGGTTAGCTTAGATCAGTTTTGACTGTATTGGTCGATGGATGAAAAGGTTTGTCTTGAATTTTATTCTGGTGCCTGTAAGCTGAATATTGGTACATGAATAGTGGCTTATTATTTTTTTCTAATTTCCGTCATATACAGTGAGGTTAGGTTTGTTCATCATATACAATGGGGACTAGTGACCCAAGGAAGTCAGTATTATTGGTTCCATGGCGTACTATGGGCTCCATGGCGTACTGGTAGCGAAATGAATGGCCTCGTAACCGAGAGGACCTGGGTTCGAATCTCTGCTAAGTCGAGATATTTTCACGAAACCAGGGTACTTCCCGTGGAAAAAGAAGTTTAAACCACTCATTCCTCACTTCCCTCACCACGCCAGTAGTTGTAAGGCTCTGAAAACCCAACGGTGAAATGTGTTGAAATTAATAAAGGTTCTTTTAGTTACTTCTGCCATAGATAGGCCTTCAGGACTTCAATCTTTCGTTTCCACTTTGCTTATATCAATTTTTACACCTTTGCTATTTCTGCTTAGCCTTTTTTTCTCGTTATTCGTACCCAGTTGTTTTTATGTGCCAGGTAGTGTATGAGAACACATGTTTAAATTCTTCGATCTCTTGAAATCATACTAAATGATCCCTTAGTTACTGAAATGCTATTGTCTGCCTATACCTCCCACAACTACTTTGATACCTTGGACACCTTGGAGATGTTCCGGCCTTCACGCCTCGGCCACACTGGGGTGCCGCCCCTTTGTGTGCATGGTGTGCCTTCGCATATCAGCGAGCTGACGAATGAAGCCATTTCCCTCTGCCGTTTGATGATGGTGAGACGAGGGAGGCCTATCGGGGATAGTTTGTAGAAGGTTATCCAGCTTCGTCTTAAAAACGTCCAGGAACCATCGAACTCTCGCAAATTTTTCGGCCGAGAGTTGAAGAGTCTGGGTCCGATTACAGAGAAGGACAGCACATGTCTAGTTCGAACGCTACCAGCCACCCTCACTTAGAACGTTGGCACAACACACATCTTGCCGAGATGAATGTGTTGCTTTGTGCGCAGCCTTATGGTCTCGTTTTTGAAGTCTGGGACTATTCCACGAATCGTTTTCCACGCGCAGATTATCAAGTATCTTTGCCTTCTTCGCTCGAGAGAATACATTTGGAGAAATTTCAGGCGTTCCCAGTGGTCTAGCTCTTGAACACCACGAATCTTCGCCGTGAAACTTTGTTGTATACTTTGCACTGAAACTTTGTTGCACTGATCCCTGCTGCACCTCACTGGCGACCAAAGATTCCGACGAGAGATGCCCGTCTAC